>JAGSMR010000011.1:4235000-4360000 GCA_029286605.1 Sericinus montela
CACAATACGAGAAGACGCACTTAAAATACAGCTATAGTCGTTGATTTTAATAATTTTGGTCAACGTTACATTTTACTATTAGTTCTCTAGCTCGCAGACGGTATCAACAGGCCAACTACAATCACTCAATTGTTTAACCTCGCGATGATAAGCAAACATGATTGCATGTTGTAACTTCAGTAAATGATTTTGAAAGCATATTTATGCTGAACTTTTATGTGATTAAATTAAAGAGATAAAAGTTTTTTTTTCACTTTAATTTAATCACATTCAGTGAATGAGTTTCAAGAAATAACATATTTAATTAATAAATATTCTTTATTTGCCTTAATAATTCAAATTTAGTTATTATCATCATGCTATTGTCATGAAATTCTTCAAACGAAGAAGAAACAGAACTATTGACAATTATTTTCAGTATTGTACACAATGAGTTTATTGAGATCAACGTAACAAAATATTGGTCTAAAATAAAATAAGAAAACCCTAAAAGAATAACTTTCTAATTCCATTAATATTTAACAAATTGTTAAGTGGTACAAATTTTTAAGTTATCCTACTTTCATGAAAACCTTTTTCTATGGACTTCATATATTATGCGCATGGATAAATTTCAAAATAGGATTATTTGGAAAAGTTAAAGAAACACTCGATGAAGTAAATTTTTTATATTTCCAGTATAATTTACTTTTGATAAAACAATAAAAATACACACAGTGCAAATATTACATGGCGATAATAATAGTCTCGATTAGATTAAATTTGATTGTAATATATTTTTTTCACTTTATTCGTAATCTTATCGAGGTGTTTTCTTCTTGACTTTAGTCTCATATTTTTCTCTTTTTCTGATTCATGGGAGGGAAAACCAGCAAGAATAGGAACAACAAATATCTGGAACGGAATCATGATTATATTGCTCGAGTACACTCGTGGAGCAAATTGTAGGGTAGAATAATTTGTTATTGATCGGAATTCAAGCCAAGAGACCCGAGTTCGAAGGCAGACGATCGCAAACGAAATATTAATTTTATCAACTTCAATTGTACCCTAATCAATGGCACATAAATGATTTTAACTTTAGAATGGGTTTTTGTAATAAAATAAGTACCATTTATATCTTTGGCATTGGCATGAAGGTGACAGGCTCACCACCTGTCACATTGTCCCAATAAAAGGGTCGACAGGACTTAATTGTCTAGATCTCTGACTACCCCAGTATTAGGAATGGCGAAAGATATTTATTTATATACAGATTAATTTGTTCGCAGATTATATTTAAAGTTGTTGAAGTTTCCACGTTAAAATTTTCACGTTTTATAAGATTCAAATTTATAATTTAAGATTTCATTATATTAAGGAGACGTGAGATAGGATCATACAGTACATTACGTATGCAAATAGTTTCCACATTGGTAGATTAATTATGAATAATCTCGCTGTTAAGGATGAGATGTTTTCTTAAACGTATTTGTAAAGTTTTTAATAACTGTGCTCGTTGCCTCTTGATGATGGTAGTTGATTAATTATTAATTTTAGTGATAGATACAAAGATTTCCATTTGTTAAAATCAATGAAGAGACCTTCTTGTCATGATTGACGTAATATTATAAAAGCAGTCAAAATGTTGATCGAAAACAACATAGTGGAAGTCATTATTGGATTTGAAACACGTACTGAATTAACCTAAAGTAAATAGTAGGTCTGATTGGTGTAAAGAGAAGCGAATCCATGAGTTCATGATTTATGCTTTGTAGTCATCATCAAGAACGTCAAAACGTTACATCGTATTACTCTTTAATTGAAGTAAGTTTGAGAACAGTAACTTTTGAAGTGGAACTTCTTTAGAATCCTTCTGATTTGAAACTCGCTGAAAGAAAACGAAATGCGAAAAGAAACAAACATATAAAAGTTAAGGATTAAGTCGGCGAGAGAATGAGATAGAATACATTACATATTATTATTATTATTATTATTATTATTATTATTATTATTATTATTATTATTATTATTATTATTATTATTATTATTATTATTATTATTATTATTATTATTATTATTATTATTATTATTATTATTATTATTATTATTATTATTATTATTATTATTATTATTATTATTATTATTATTATTATTATTATTATTATTATTATTATTATTATTATTATTATTATTATTATTATTATTATTATTATTATTATTATTATTATTATTATTATTATTATTATTATTATTATTATTATTATTATTATTATTATTATTATTATTATTATTATTATTATTATTATTATTATTATTATTATTATTATTATTATTATTATTATTATTATTATTATTATTATTATTATTATTATTATTATTATTATTATTATTATTATTATTATTATTATTATTATTATTATTATTATTATTATTATTATTATTATTATTATTATTATTATTATTATTATTATTATTATTATTATTATTATTATTATTATTATTATTATTATTATTATTATTATTATTATTATTATTATTATTATTATTATTATTATTATTATTATTATTATTATTATTATTATTATTATTATTATTATTATTATTATTATTATTATTATTATTATTATTATTATTATTATTATTATTATTATTATTATTATTATTATTATTATTATTATTATTATTATTATTATTATTATTATTATTATTATTATTATTATTATTATTATTATTATTATTATTATTATTATTATTATTATTATTATTATTATTATTATTATTATTATTATTATTATTATTATTATTATTATTATTATTATTATTATTATTATTATTATTATTATTATTATTATTATTATTATTATTATTATTATTATTATTATTATTATTATTATTATTATTATTATTATTATTATTATTATTATTATTATTATTATTATTATTATTATTATTATTATTATTATTATTATTATTATTATTATTATTATTATTATTATTATTATTATTATTATTATTATTATTATTATTATTATTATTATTATTATTATTATTATTATTATTATTATTATTATTATTATTATTATTATTATTATTATTATTATTATTATTATTATTATTATTATTATTATTATTATTATTATTATTATTATTATTATTATTATTATTATTATTATTATTATTATTATTATTATTATTATTATTATTATTATTATTATTATTATTATTATTATTATTATTATTATTATTATTATTATTATTATTATTATTATTATTATTATTATTATTATTATTATTATTATTATTATTATTATTATTATTATTATTATTATTATTATTATTATTATTATTATTATTATTATTATTATTATTATTATTATTATTATTATTATTATTATTATTATTATTATTATTATTATTATTATTATTATTATTATTATTATTATTATTATTATTATTATTATTATTATTATTATTATTATTATTATTATTATTATTATTATTATATAATATATTTTTTCTATGTTCCGCTAATTGTGCCGGTGTGTGTATAATCGCCACAATTATCAGGTGTGGACAAGCACAATACGAGAAGACGCACTTAAAATACAGCTATAGTCGTTGATTTTAATAATTTTGGTCAACGTTACATTTTACTATTAGTTCTCTAGCTCGCAGACGGTATCAACAGGCCAACTACAATCACTCAATTGTTTAACCTCGCGATGATAAGCAAACATGATTGCATGTTGTAACTTCAGTAAATGATTTTGAAAGCATATTTATGCTGAACTTTTATGTGATTAAATTAAAGAGATAAAATTTTTTTTTTTTCACTTTAATTTAATCACATTCAATGAATGAGTTTCAAGAAATAACATATTTAATTAATAAATATTCTTTATTTGCCTTAATAATTCAAATTTAGTTATTATCATCATGCTATTGTCATGAAATTCTTCAAACGAAGAAGAAACAGAACTATTGACAATTATTATCAGTATTGTACACAATGAGTTTATTGAGATCAACGTAACAAAATATTGGTCTAAACAAAAATAAGAAAAACCCTAAAAGAATAACTTTCTAATTCCATTAATATTTAACAAATTGTTAAGTGGTACAAATTTTAAGTTATCCTACTTTCATGAAAACCTTTTTTCTATGGACTTCATATATTATGCGCATGGATAAATTTCAAAATAGGATTATTTGGAAAAAGTTAAAGAAACACTCGATGAAGTAAATTTTTTTTATATTTCCAGTATAATTTACTTTTGATAAAACAATAAAAATACACACAGTGCAAATATTACATGGCGATAATAATAGTCTCGATTAGATTAAATTTGATTGTAATATATTTTTTTCACTTTATTCGTAATCTTATCGAGGTGTTTTCTTCTTGACTTTAGTCTCATATTTTTCTCTTTTTCTGATTCATGGGAGGAAAACCAGCAAGAATAGGAACAACAAATATCTGGAACGGAATCATGATTATATTGCTCGAGTACACTCGTGGAGCAAATTGTAGGGTAGAATAATTTGTTATTGATCGGAATTCAAGCCAAAGAGACCCGAGTTCGAAAGCAGACGATCGCAAACGAAATATTAATTTTATCAACTTCAATTGTACCTAATCAATGGCACATAAATGATTTTAACTTTAGAATGGGTTTTGTAATAAAATAAGTACCATTTATATCTTTGGCATTGGCATGAAGGTGACAGGCTCACCACCTGTCACATTGTCCCAATAAAAGGGTCGACAGGACTTAATTGTCTAGATCTCTGACTACCCCAGTATTAGGAATGGCGAAAGATATTTATTTATATACAGATTAATTTGTTCGCAGATTATATTTAAAGTTGTTGAAGTTTCCACGTTAAAATTTTCACGTTTATAAGATTCAAATTTATAATTTAAGATTTCATTATATTAAGGAGACGTGAGATAGGATCATACAGTACATTACGTATGCAAATAGTTTCCACATTGGTAGATTAATTATGAATAATCTCGCTGTTAAGGATGAGATGTTTTCTTAAACGTATTTGTAAAGTTTTTAATAACTGTGCTCGTTGCCTCTTGATGATGGTAGTTGATTAATTATTAATTTTAGTGATAGATACAAAGATTTCCATTTGTTAAAAATCAATGAAGAGACCTTCTTGTCATGATTGACGTAATATTATAAAGCAGTCAAAATGTTGATCGAAAAACAACATAGTGGAAGTCATTATTGGATTTGAAACACGTACTGAATTAACCTAAAGTAAATAGTAGGTCTGATTGGTGTAAAGAGAAGCGAATCCATGAGTTCATGATTTATGCTTTGTAGTCATCATCAAGAACGTCAAAACGTTACATCGTATTACTCTTTAATTGAAGTAAGTTTGAGTAGTTTGGTAACTTTTTGAAGTGGAACTTCTTTAGAATCCTTCTGATTTGAAACTCGCTGAAAAGAAAACGAAATGCGAAAAGAAACAAACATATAAAAGTTAAGGATTAAGTCGGCGAGAGAATGAGATAGAATACATTACATATTATTTTATATTCTCGGTCTCCTTTTTTTTGATAAATTTCATTTCTGCCTTGTGTGAATTGCACATAAACTCTTTTTTTATTTCAACTATTGTATACTTAATAGCTATAAAGAGTACTAGAAATGTATATCAGAATCGCTGCTCCTCATTGGCCTGCTTATTTTAGTGTTTTTTTTTTCAAGGTAGATAAACATAATTTCAAGTCGCTTAATTGCTCACTATCGAATTACAACTACAACTACGTTACAGCTACAACTGAAGTGATATTTTATTCCCTGCTAGGTAATAAAGATGAACTTAATGATACGTATAGGCAGAAATTATAGAATTTTATTCTGTACAAATCCGGGTAACTTATTCGTGAATGGCCTTAAAATTAGAAGAATTCATTCGACGGTAAGCCCCATCATAAGCAATTGCCGACCCCGGAAAGATTTTCTAAGCATTTTTAGGTACCTTATGAAATGTATGTGTGAAAAAAATGTGATGAATTCGTATTACTTACTACATACTACAGCTACACAGTTATCTTAACTAGAGTTATCTATTTGTATTTGCAGGTTCCGTGAGACATTAATTACAACTTCTTCCTAACGGAGTGACAATAAATACAAACTCTAACGTTTTAGAAATTGGATCATTTCCCCTGGGATACATTTATACGTAACTCTTATGATGGTTATTAAGGTTCACAGTGTCTCCAGAGTACTAGATAACGTAAATATTTCAATATATGATAGTAACGAAATAACTATTCCATTTAACACCATATGTATCACTGAAGCCAGTGTCCGTAGCTTCACTTTCGCATGAACCCTGTCACACGAAAACAAATGTTTTTTCAGGAATAAAGATTATGCCTTTCCTCAGAGTTAAAGCTCAACTATCCAATTGTATTAAAATCTGCTTTGGGTGTTTGTCGTGAAAGCATAACACACAATCAGACTGTGTTACGTTCACATTTATAATATTTGGTTATAAATAAAGTAAATAAATATCTTCACACAATTCCCAATACAGGGGTAGACAGAGGTCTAGTCTAGACAATTAAGTCCCTTCGACCCACCTTCCACCGAAGATATTTTCGGGACAACGTGACAGGTGGTGAGCCCGTCGCCGTTTTTATGTCCAAGCCCACGATGTAATTCGTACGTAAGTTTTTGAAAAACCCATTGGTACCAGCCTGCCACCTGGGGATCGAATTCGGGTCTCTTGACTCAAAATCCCGAACACCCATCCACTCGGCTATCGTGACTTTTAAATAATATTTAGTTATAATTTTTATGGAGCTAATCTTGTATGTATATAATCTTATACGTTACATTTATAAACGTTAGTTTGGATAGGTTTCATCTCTGAGATTTTTCTATATACGAACAAAATTAAATCTTTATTTCGCAATTTTGTAACTATGTATATGTATGAATTGTTGAGTGTAGTGCCTTTATGATAATGCGAGCCAATTATTTTTTGTAACTTGTCAGTTTCTATGATTCCGGCATAAATATGTTATCATAAAAAATATCTAACCTTAATAAGGTACGCCAATCGTCCACGGAGTTCGTTAAACATAAATTATTACTTTATTTTTGTTATGAAATTTTAAAGGATCAAAGAGTAATACTTCACAGTAAGTTGCCAACAAATACTAGAAAGATGCGATAAACCCTGCTCATATGTTGCATGTGACATGTTGACGGGTGGCGATAGCCGTGTTTATTGTTACCAATTTAAAAATAAAATGCAATCTACAAAATTGTTGTTTCCTTTGAAAAGTTGCCAACTAAATTAGAAACAATGCGATTGCTCTTAATTTCGCTGCATCATCAGTACTCGCGCTGCTGCCCATCACCGGTCTGCAGAATTTTGGCTTGATATATTTCGTTCGAACTGTCGGTTAGCTATCTGCTCTTTGACACTTTCAAGGCTCGTCAAGTCCTCGGAAGTGAAAATGCACCAGAAACCTTATTCTTTTGAAATGTTATAGAATAGGTGGCCTGACAGCGCACGTTCAACCCTACTCCTATAAGAAAAAGAAAGGAAACCATTTATCAAAATTATATTTTAGACCGCTTCTCGGACATCAGTATATTTTTTTGGTATTAAAACCTATATACATAAATAATAAACACAATCAATAGCTCAATAATAAACATTAATCCTCATGATTTTGCTTTGGTATACATCACGCGTGCTGATACCGACTTTGTTATATAACAGCGAAACCTGGGTCTACCAGAAGAAGCATAAAAGCAAGTTCAATGCCGCGGAAGATCTCTTCGTAAAATGTATGGCGTTACCTTGGTCGACCAAAAACGAAATTAAAATATTCACAAAATGGCTTTTAAAGCTGCCAGATAATTTTATCAGAAAATTTTTATTTTCCTGCCAATATGATATTGTATTTTTAAATATCAATATTATTATGTTTTTATTTATTTTTGTATCTCAATTTAGAAAAATACTTTTTTAAGCTATTTATCGCAATATGGGTCTCCGTAAACTGAAATATTTTTTTTTATTTTTTTAAATGGATTATTCCGTGCTTGTGTGAAGTTGAGCGAAGACTGAATGGTGAAGAAAATATATAGAGCGAAAGATAAAAATGAAAGGGGCGAGGTACGCCAAGACTAACTTTCGAAGATCATGTGAGCAAATTGCTCGAAGAGGGGATGGTCATGATAACTTGGATATTTAGACGTGCGAGTATGAATAAAATGTTGAATTTGAGAGAAGCGAAGGGGTATGCCAGGATCTTGATACTAGGCGATCTATTTTCAGAAGATTATTAAAAAAATACTTATTGTATTAAAAAGAACTTTAAAAATCGTTCGTATATTATAAAACAATTCATTAAATACCATAATAATATTAAATAGTCAATCATTCTCTACCTGTTAATTCACATTTGGTTCATGCTCTCTAAATTTTATTATTATAAACAAAACTGTTCCTTTTTGTAAAAAAAAGGAAAGGTAATATTACTAGCGCGATAACATGAGTTAGAACTTTAAATACATTCATATTTTAAAACTCTGCAGGAAACAGGCCTCTCCCAGAGGAAGGATTTGCCATAATCGCCACGCTTGGCAAGCGCCACGCTTGGCTAGACATTGCGAGATTTAAATGACAGATGGTTTGAATTAAAATTAACAGAAAAAAGCTTGGAATTTTAAAATTATATTAATATTTATTACTTTTTTCACATAAGAAAAAGCCAAACTAGTTAGTTCATCTAAAAGCAATCGGTAAACTAGAAACTCAATGTTGGAATTTAACAAACTTTTATTACGAAAACGCTTCAGTACAACGATTTGCATATGTAATGTTTTTTTTTTATCTTCACACTTTCATCATTACGTGACAGGTGTTGAGCATGTCGACGTCATAGTGTCTATGCCAACCTTATAATTCGTAAAAAGTTTAAAAACAATATATCAGTGTGGGGCTTTCATCTGGGGCTCGAACTTGAGTCACTTGATTTGAATTCCGATAATCCAACCATTCGGCAATCGAGGTTCAACGACTAATTATATTTCAAGATTTTACATTTAGATAATAGGAATCCGTTTGCGCAAATAAAACGCAATATAAATTTGTTAAAAGCTATAGAAAGTGGAACAATGGTAACCGTTATCAAAACTCCTCGGGAAAGTTCATTTAAATTCCAGTCTGAAAAGAGAACTGTGTATAATAGGAATTCATGTAATCTCTTGTTCAAATTACTTCACGCCGCTAACCGAAATAAGTGTCTCGTTCAGAAGTAATACTAAAAATATACCAGACAATTAATAAAATTTATCAGAAAACTGATGCATCTTATCTTTTAATAAGTAAACTCCGTTATATGAAGGGATCATCATAAATAATTCTCATTTGATCCTAAAAAAAGAAAAACGACCCGATGGCCTGGTTGATAGTGATCCTCGAAGCTATGGATTGCGGGTTCAAGTTATGCTAGAGGCAAACTTATTTCATTTCTTAACCCTTTTACTTAGACATTACATTCAGTTCCAGAAAAAAACAAACTTTAAATTGACCGACAAATTATTATAGAATTATTTTTTTTTGAAACTTTATACAGTCAACAGTGTATATATATTATGCTTGGGGAATTCGCTACCACTCAACTTTTGGGTGATGCAGAGATGAAATAAAGTAGGTGAAGGAGATGAATATGATGAAGGAGACACATTTAAAATAAATAAATTGTGTAATTGTAATTATTTATTTACAGAAAAAAAGGGGGCTGACAAGAGGGCTGGTTCTTTTCTCGCTCAACGGTTAAGTCTAGCCATTCAACGTGGAAATGCAGCCAGCATTCTTGGTACCATGCCAAGAGGTGTAGGGCTCTACGAGAGACCCGAGTTCGATCCCCCAGTTGATAGGCTCGTATCAATGGGTTTTTCAAAAACTTATGTACGAATTATATCGTTGGCTTGGACATAAAGACGGCGACGGGCTCACCACCTGTCACGTTGTCCCGAAAATATCTTCAGTGGAAGGTGGGTCGAGGGGACTTAATTGTCTAGACTAGACCTCTGTCTACCCCTATATAGGGAATTGCGTGAAGATATTTATTTATATATTTTACTTTACGATATTTATATTCTAATGTGGGGAAAACTAAAATATAATCTAATAATCAGCTTTGAGAACATTTTGAGCAGTATCATGACCAATATAAGTTTCAAGCTTTAGTGTATGAGTAATCGACTTTCCGATAACGTCTCATTGGTTGAAATATTCCAACCACCTGTGCTCGAACTCTATGTGGATTTAACGCTTCGGATATTTCAATGAACTGAATTCTAAAATATTCGATGGCATGTTTCAGGACATATTTCGCGATGAATGTATTAAATTATTAAATGTATTAAACCGATGTTAAACTAAATATATCGTTTATATTAAGTTTCCCGAGCTCAGAAATAAAATATATTTTACTCATCGCAAAATGAAACGCAAACCTTGAATTTAATACTTCATAAAATAGCTCACGTGAAATAATTTTTCACGGAAAATAATTTTATTATTATTTGCTTTTTCTACAGAGAATATTATGTTATTTTTTTCGTTTCTTATTCTTTCTCAGAAACTTCATAATGAGATATGAAATAAATGAAGACGTCTGAAAAATAAAACTTACATTTCTTTTGAGAAGAAAATATGGTTTTTGTTTAATTGTTGTAGAATTTTGATTAGTTTTTTCTATATCTTCACAAAATTTACCATACTGGGGTTAGGCAGAGGTCTAGACGATGTTCTTTTGACCAGTTTTTTACCGAAGCCTTTTTGGGACAACGTGACGACTGGAACGCCTGTCGCCATCTTAATCTCCAAGCTAACGGTACAATTTACTGATAAATACATATAAATTTACATAGATAAATCTTTATACCAACATATAAACGTCCATGACTCGAGTACCAAAATTCATATTCATCCCACAAATGTTTGTCCCTAGAGGGATTCGAACTTCCGTTAAAATTCCGTTAGCCAGGAGGCAAAGCAGGATCACTACCAATTCGGCTATAGGATTATTGATGAATATTTAAAAGGAACAAAAGAAGATGAAGTGACAAAAACTGTGAAAAGAATGCAAAGATCTCTTTCATTCACCTTCTCCACGGGTTAGGTTTTGAAAAATGACATATATAAATGTCATAAAATGAATATCAAGACAAACATTTCTTGATGAAATTCAGGATCTTGTGAATAGAAAAAACTTAAACCCATATCCGACGTGCATAAATCAATTGGCTAATTAAAGCAAAAGTGTGGATTTTTAGAGAGATTTTAGGTAGATTTGCTATAAGTTATGAAAAGTATTTTTTTATATTAATATATCTTCACGCCATTCCTAATACAGGGGTAGACAGAGGTCTAGTGTAGACAATTAAGTTCTCCTTCGACCCTCCTTCCACCGAAGATACTTTTGGGAAAACGTGAGAGGTGGTGAGCCTGTCGCCGTCTTTATGTCCAAGCCAACGATATAAATCGTACATAGGTTTTGAAAAAACCATTGGTACGAGCCTGCCACCTGGGGATCGAACTCGGGTTCAGAATTCCGATCACCCAACCACTCGGCTATCGTGACTTATCTTCTTATCTTACTTATATCTTACTTATATATATCGTGACTTATATTCTTTAGATTAATTGCAAGTGGAAAACGTATTGCCTGAACCAAGATCACGAAATACTACTGTTTTTATAGATAAGTAATCGTGTTTAGCGTTTTAACAGTGGTAGACCCACGCCTCAGCTTTTGTTGATGCATGAATAAGCCGGCTCGACCGGGGAAGTGCCACGACCTCACAGAATACCGGCGTGAAGTAGAAGTCTAACAAACTTCTGAGTTTCGTCTGGTGACTGCAGGTAACCGGAGGCCCACACCCCCCTCCTCTAACCTGGGGGGAGAGGGCACTCTAAGGCCAGCAACGCATCTGCTATGCCTCTGGTATTGCGGGTGTTCATGGGCGGCGGTTATCACTTACCATCACGTGAGCCACCTGCTCGTTTGCCTCCCTTTTCTATAAAAAAAAAACTTGATGATGGCGAAAAGTATTAGAAATATTCTTCTATTCGAATAAATCTTCGTATTCATCAAACATAGCCCTTTTGCGTTTTGGGAAATTTGATGTTAGGGAAACAAAAGAAAATTTGGCTGTAAATTAGAGCTTTTCAGCGTAGAGTTGTCCCGACAGATTATAAAATATTTTTAAAATCGCTGCATTCAAGCATACTAAAATACATCGTATGTTTTTTTTTTTTCAAAAGAAACTACCACAGTTGAATGGTTCGATGACCTGAATTCGTCATCGAATTAGAAGGTTCGATCCTCACGAGGAAGGGTAGACCTCTCTCCTCTTATTGGAAATAGGGTCGTGTGCTTGTCATGTTTCTTCATAAAACATGATTAAAACTCTACTTACTTGAGCTATGGTCACGTCTTCGTAAATGTTCTATGATTTTATGATATTATGATTACGCATGATTTTGATTTTTCAAAAAAATATGAAAACGTGCATGAAACAACTCTTAACTAAAATTTTAACACGTGCATTTTGGAAATATATAAAAATTATAAAATTTCTAATTTTGTGCACTGTCATTGTACTCGTAGTCACGTGACTCACGAGTAGCGTTTTCGCTGCAGAATACTTTATTGGAATTTGTTTACCGATATAGAGTATTATCGAAAGATATTTTCCTTTGAGATGGCAGAAATGTAGGTATTGATAATGAGAGAGAGGTTTCTCCTTATTAATCCATATTAATATTAACAAATATACTGTTAATACTGAAACTAAATAAAAACAAAAGTACGGATATTATTCGGAACTACAATGATATTTTTTTACGACTTAATATGAAATTATTCGTACTTAATATTTATTAAATGTTTTAACAAAATTTTAATTGATATTCAATTAGACATATAGCTCTTTTGTTTTATATATAGTTTAAAGATTTATAGCATTCTCAACGAATTCAGCAAATTTGTATTAATAAAACTGATGAGCAAGCTTGGCATCTGCCAAGAATACGCAAGTGGACTTTTTTCGGTACTCTGGAAGGTATTCAGGATTCAGGTACTTTTGGAAATTTGCCTTTACTTACTTTTCTTTACTTATAAATACTTTACTTTTACTTATAAATCATATTTAATGTTTATTAATATTTTACCATAAAAGATTTCAAAGTATGATTAAACTTTGATTGAAATATGTTTAATATTTATCTTTGTTCATTGGCAATAAGAGCAAAGTATGACGAGTGCAAAGTAACAAAATGAAATTATAGTGTTTTTACTGTATTAAGTACACAGTACATTACAAGACATTTTTTTTTTTTGAAAATTAGTTTATAATTTTCGTAGGTAAAATGCTAACTACCCTGTCTTGTCGATATTCTATCACGTTAGTTGGTAGCATTGGAGTGGGAGCGCGAGGCTTCCCCCATTCAGAATAAACATGTAACATTAAAATTTTACAGAACATTTGACTGCTGATAATGAATACTTCATAAATTTTAGATTACATAAATTATTTAAGCCTTACTTGGCTTTTTGTTAACAAATGAAGTATTAAAAAAAAATGATACGGACGACCACGGCCTACGCGAATGAGACACGATTGCTCAGTAAGTGCGTCGCCACGATACGGCAGAGGTTGCGGGTTCAATTCCCACACATGCAGTTGATTATTTAAATATTTAAATTGATTATTTAATTAATTGAATTATAAATTTGACAAGCCGATAGCCTAGTTGTTAGGGAATTTGTCAAAAATTTGTGTCATGAATATAAATAGTTAATCTCGAGTCATGGATGTTTATTTAATTATTAATTTTTTAGATTATATATTAATTTATCCATGTAAGTATAATGTATCATAAGACCGTGACAGGCTCACCACCTGTCACGTTGTCCTAAATGAACTCCGGTGAAATGTGGATTGAAAGGACTAAACTGTCTAGACCTTTGACTTCCCCAGTAGGAAATTCGTGAAGATATAAATTACGAAATAAGCACATTTTCTACAAAGTAGTAATTGTTATATTTGAAGTTATAATTTCGCCGAAATTATTTTTAATTTGCCCCTATCGACACACAATACTCGTACACACGCAGTACAATTGCACATCAGAGAATTTTCAGGCACGTGACGGGCCTTTGAGATTGGATATGCACAGTATTAGAGCCACGCGTCAGCTTTTGTTGTTGAATGAATGGGCCGGCTCGACCGGGGAAGTAGTACCACGACCTCACAGAATACCAACGTGAAGTAGAAGTCTAACAAACTTCTGCGTTTCGTCTGGTGAGTGCAGGTAACCGGAGCCCGCGTTACTGCTTTAGAGTGCCCCCAATTCACTCTGCACTCTAAAGCTGGCAACGCATCTGCTATGCTTTTGGTACTGCGGGTGTTCATGGGCGGCGGTAAGCACTTACCATCACGTTAGCCGCCCTCTCGTTTGCCGGCCTTTTCTATATAAAAAAAATTGGGATGGAGATAGGGAAGGATTTTTGAAAATGTTATATAATTTTTACAATCGTCTTCCAATTTAAGTAGTACTTGGTCCATATTTTTCCCCGAACGGATTCTTGAATTACCCCTAAAGGGGGCGCATATAAATCGTGGCTTGACCCCACATTCCAACTGGACACGGAGAAGGTCAAAATTGGCTGCTGCTGTTCTTCCGGCCATCCGTGGCTTACGGTTAACTTAAAAAAGATAGTTGTAAAGACGAAAAGTGAAATTGTGGGTTCAAATCCACTCAGCCGGATTCGAACTCACAATTTCAAACGTTTGTGTAATGAATATGATTTTATCTACTTAAGTCATGGTCAAAAGTCACGAAGATAGTTGTAAAGACGAAAAGTGAAATTGTGGGTTCAAATCCACTCAGCCGGATTCGAACTCACAATTTCAAACGTTTGTGTAATGAATATGATTTTATCTACTTAAGTCATGGTCAAAAGTCACGATAGCCGAGTGGTTGGGTGGTCGGAACTACTGACTCGAAAGTCAATAGACCCGAGTTCCATCTCCAGTTGGTAGGCTCGTACCAATGGGTTTTAAAAAACTTATGTACGAATATCGTTGGCTTGGACATAAAGACGGCGTCGGGCTCACCACCTGTCACGTTGTCCCGAAAATATATTCGGTGGAAGGTGGGTCGAAGGGACTTAATAGTCTAGACTCGACCTCTGTCTACCCCTGTATTGGGAATTACGTGAAGATATTTTTTTTTAAGTCATGGTTGTTTCTTTCATATAAATATTTATCTGTGTTGATTAGTATATGTTTGTGTAACTTGAATGTGCTTTTGTCTTGATCACTAAGATGGCGATAGACCTTATAAAGACATAACTATAACCTAAGACCTAAAAAATTCCGGGGAAAACTGGGTCGAAAGGACCAAATTGACTCGTTTTTTGCCCATCGAGAAATGCGCGAAGTTAAAAAAATATATCAGGTTATCTTGTAACATTTATTTTGTTTATTTTGTTTGTTTGTTGTAAGTCATTTGTACGCTAGCTGCGAAGGAGTGCAGATGTGCTGTAGTCGTACATACTAGTTGGTCAAAAGCGTGTTTTATGAACCCTGCAGTCACTAAATTGCTTATTTCTAAGATAACACCATATCTATTGCATTCTCTTACTGAATGACCAATGGAATATTGTTTACGCAAAATACCTCCAATGAGTCACCCAATTCATTTTACTTAAATCGTCAAAGTAGTATGGAAGAATAGATAACGTAAACAAAACGATTAGATATTATTATTGTGGCTAAAGTTTGAATAACTCCATGTTGTAAATATCTAAAGACTCACAATAATTTTTAATAGGTTTTATAGATTTCATTAGATTGGAAATAAACCAAATTTTGATTTCCATTAAATTGGAAATATGTATAAATTGGACTTCCATTAAATTGGAAGTATGCTATGTTACGACAATAAGCAATTCATTTAATTGAGTTTGAGATATAAGACGTACCGTACGTGCTTATGTGTACCATACGTATTCACTTTCATTAAATTGAAGTTTTTTAGACGTCCATTTAATTGATTACAGGATTAATCCTCAGTGTGGAAAAAGAAACATTTCATATTCAGGAATACAATTATTAGCTTTTAATTGAATGGTTGATGTCCAAATACAATTGTAGAGGTAAAAAGTTTTTTAGGTTAAATATAGTGTGAAATTAGATTTTACGTTTTGCGAAGTTTGTCGAGCTTCTCAGAAAGTTTTGTCTTAGGATTCGGAAATTGGAAGATATTTCTGTACTTGATAAACAAATTTTACCTACTCTAAAAGACCTACAATAAAAACAAGAGGTTCAAGTCTCTTAGAGAAATAACTCAAATACAATAACAATAAATATTGTTTTGCGTGATTAATTAAAATATAATTGCGAGTTTTAAGATACAAGTCACAATAGTCGAGTGGTTGGGTGGTCGGAACTACTGACTCGAAAGTCAATAGACCCGAGTTCCATCTCCAGTTGGTAGGCTCGTACCAATGGGTTTTTCAAAAACTTATGTACGAATATCGTTGGCTTGGACATAAAGACGGCGTCGGGCTCACCACCTGTCACGTTGTCCCGAAAATATATTCGGTGGAAGGTGGGTCGAAGGGACTTAATAGTCTAGACTCGACCTCTGTCTACCCCTGTATTGGGAATTACGTGAAGATATTTTTTTTAAGTCATGGTTGTTTCTTTCATATAAATATTTATCTGTGTTGATTAGTATATGTTTGTGTAACTTGAATGTGCTTTTGTCTTGATCACTAAGATGGCGATAGACCTTATAAAGACATAACTATAACCTAAGACCTAAAAAGTTCCGGGGAAAACTGGGTCGAAAGGACCAAATTGACTCGTTTTTGCCCATCGAGAAATGCGCGAAGTTAAAAAATATATCAGGTTATCTTGTATTTATTTTGTTTATTTTGTTTGTTTGTTGTAAGTCATTTGTACGCTAGCTGCGAAGGAGTGCAGATGTGCTGTAGTCGTACATACTGGTTGGTCAAAAGCGTCTTTTATGAACCCTGCAGTCACTAAATTGCTTATTTCTAAGATAATACCATATCTATTGCATTCTCTTACTGAATGACCAATGGAATATTGTTTACGCAAAATACCTCTCATTGAGTCACCCAATTCATTTTACTTAAATCGTCAAAGTAGTATGGAAGAATAAATAACGTAAACAAAACGATTAGATATTATTATTGTGGCTAAAGTTTGAATAACTCCATGTTGTAAATATCTAAAGACTCACAATAATTTTTAATAGGTTTTATAGATTTCATTAGATTGGAAATAAACCAAATTTTGATTTCCATTAAATTGGAAATATGTATAAATTGGACTTCCATTAAATTGGAAGTATGCTATGTTACGACAATAAGCAATTCATTTAATTGAGTTTGAGATATAAGACGTACCGTACGTGCTTATGTGTACCATACGTATTCACTTTCATTAAATTGAAGTTTTTTAGACGTCCATTTAATTGATTACAGGATTAATCCTCAGTGTGGAAAAAGAAACATTTCATATTCAGGATTACAATTATTAGCTTTTAATTGAATGGTTGATGTCCAAATACAATTGTAGAGGTAAAAAGTTTTTTAGGTTAAATATAGTGTGAAATTAGATTTTACGTTTTGCGAAGTTTGTCGAGCTTCTCAGAAAGTTTTGTCTTAGGATTCGGAAATTGGAAGATATTTCTGTACTTGATAAACAAATTTTACCTACTCTAAAAGACCTACAATAAAAACAAGAGGTTCAAGTCTCTTAGAGAAATAACTCAAATACAATAACAATAAATATTGTTTTGCGTGATTAATTAAAATATAATTGCGAGTTTTAAGATACAAGTCACTATAGCCGAGTGGTTGGGTGGTCGGAATTTCGAGTCAAGAGACCCGAGTTCGATCCCTCAGGCTCGTACCAATGGGTTTTTCAAAAACTTATGTAAGAATAACATCATTGGCTTGGATACAAAGAGGGCGACGGGCTTACCACCTGTCACGTTGTCCCGAAAATATCTTCCGTGGAAGGTGGGTCGAAGGGACTTAATTGTCTAGGCTAGACCTCTGTTTACCCCTGTTTTGGGAATTGCGTGAAGATAATTATTAATTATTTATCTATTTAAAATACTTATACCTATACGGGCTATAATTTCTGTTACAAATGAAAATGTATTTTTTAATGAAGTAATGTAATAATATTGAAATTCATACCTACATATTTATTAGTCACAGCAAAAATTAAAAAATATATATATTCTATTAGAAATGACTATCTTTGGCTTATATACAGGCCTTTAATCTGTTGGGACAAATTAAATCACCACAAATCGATGTATTCACGCACTGTTTCTAAGGAAAATTTCGCCACTGCTTGCTCCAAAGACTCTCTTTCAGCGTGTCGTTTAGAGCAGGTCATGTCCTCTAAAACTGAACATAATTTGAATTTTGTGTCTTGATGCACTTTGGCTGAAGTTTTCTCTCCTTTTTCACAAAAGTGTAGTTTTGTGACTCTTTGATAAGACACGCCCCACCTAACCGTTACCCGTCAGTTTTACTCAAAACAGTTATAGAAGTAGTTTCATTAATTTTAAATGATGCTGATATATTAATTAAATTCTCTAACGGCCACGCTTTTTGAGGCTCAGTCTGTCAACGGTAAGAATATTATTTGTCAAGTATAGGTGGTTAACATGGCAATCTATAATATAAATTACATATATTAAATGCCGTATTTTTAAGAAAATATTTCGTGTTCCCAAGAGAACTTCGCAATACAAAGGATTTACAAATACTTTTTATGAATAAAAATGCAACACTATGTCAACATTTTAAGTTAATCCATTCACCTCTTGTCGAGATTTGCGGCCACAAACATGCGAATGCTGTTTGTGGCCGCAAATCGCGACAAGAGTTTATATACGTATATGCATAGATTAAGGTAAGGTATAAGATACATAACGTCATTATGGTACAAATGACGTTCTGTATGTGTTTTTTTATATTAAATATATATTTTATTTGACGACAATTCCATAGAATATAACATAATCCCATTCTATATTGGCAAAGAAAGGTAATTTTTATAGTGTGCTCGTCTGTGCTCTGAATATATGCACATTCATCAAAACGTACGTGACGTTCCCCGCAATGTACTGTGAAATAACTTGCGGGCTACAGAAACGAGATTACTTCCAAGTTTTACAACCTTAATTTACCAACCAGGAACTTATTCTACTAAATATTTTCTTGTTAAGACTTTGCCGGAATAATACTGCGTATAATACTATACATATAAAGACACAATGAAGTCGAATATATATTTTTTTATGTAAGTCATTGGGCACGCACTTCTTAATTTATTAATAGCAATTTTATTATGCATTTACTACGAATTAATGATAGAGAATACCGCGAGGAAACCAATTAATTGTTTGCAAATCCACTTGCTTGGCTTACTGCACAGAACATAATATTACATAGTTTTAGTTAGGTTAGCACATGTCGCATAAGATCGGGAATCATTAAAATATTGTACAAGAGTACCTTTACGCGGAAAAGATAGGTTAGCAAACGGTGTCATAATAATGGATTTACTCAATATCAGTCAGATTCCATTAACCAATATTGATTTTCCACAGTTTCAGAACAAGTACAGATGAGTTTATTTACCGCCATATATTTTCAAGTGAATATGATGAAAAAACAAGTAGTAATAATAACAATTAAAAATCTGTGAATGTTAATTTTCACAGTCATTTAAAATTTACACAAAAGCATCTGATAGTAAAGTTCAGCGCAGTACTTTTGACAACTTTAAGCGAAAATATTTTAAATCTTCGATAGTAGTTAATTTATAACAAAAGTTTCCATGAGGAAGTTGTTGAATATGTTTTCTGTTTAGCAAATTGAGAATGACTTTACATATGGAGAATATAAGAAATATGTTGTATAAAATATTGCTTTTATTTTCAAGAAGATAGGTGTTTGCTTTACAGAGCATAAAGTATTGATGTATTATTTAATATTTTATTTATAGACTCGATTATGAACATTACAACAACCTCGGTCACCCAAGCAGTATGTTTTCTTCTAACAAGCATCCTAATCTTGTCTAGTCTCTTCATAGCTGTTAAAACTATTAATTGATACTTATTATTCATTGATATATAAGTATATTCTATTATACTACTCAATTCTATTATACTAGTCTATTATACTACTATTGGCTTGGACATAAAGACGGCGACGGGCTCACCACCTGTCACGTTGTCCCGAAAATATCTTCGGTGGAAGGTGGGTCAAAGAGACATAATTGTCTAGACTTGACCTCTGTCTACCCCTGTATTGGGAATTGCGTGAAGATATTTTATTTTATTTTATATGATTTATTTATACTACTCAAGTATAATAGAATATATTAATATAATAATATAAATAATCTGTATATCATATTTCTAAGTTAACAAAAGGTTGATCAGCCAGCCAGCCAGAAAATGTTTTAAACTGTGACAGGCTGTGTATAGAGTTGGTTGTGATACATGTGTACGTTAGTAAAAGTTGGTGATGACAGTAAAAGCAGAATAAAATGCGGTAGAGGCAAGAGAATTGAGGAGTAAGATTGTTGTAAAACTACGTATAACTAAGTTATACGGAGAAAAATGATTCTGTATGAGAACCTTGTGGCGTAAAAGAAGATGTAGTGACCAAAATTGAGAAAGGTATGCTTAGACGAAAGTATGTCAGGTTAGTAACCTATCTCTGATCAGATCTCTGCCAATCACTACGGGAAAGACGCGTGATGTTTATTTAATTTAAATTTATTTATTTATTTTATTTATCTTCACGCACAATCCCTGACGGGGTAGCCAGAGAGAACAGATCGCCAAGTGTCACGATCCCTACATACTTCTTTCGCTTCTTTCAGATTCATCATCTTCTTCATACATGCACGTCTAGGTATCCGAGTATTCTTGACCCTCCTCTCTTAGAGCAATTTGCTCACATGGTCTTCGAAAGTTAATCTCGGTCTACCTCGACACCTTTTAATATTAACTTTCGCGCTATATATTTTCTTCACCATTCGGTCTGTTACAATTTAAAATTGTAATTTACTGTTATAATTTAAAGTTGTTCGTAAGATTCTTATAAAATTTATGAATTTTTGAGCATGGTTATCATAATTTTGTGTGTACGAGACGTTGCTCGAGTTTTGATGAGACAATAAAGCTCGAAAGTAATCTTATTTGTATGTCAACTAAATTATTGTGCAAAGTATTATAGAGTTTAATAAAAATGTTAAACAAAGTTGGACAGGGAAATATGCTTTCAATATATTTTATTACATTTTAAAAATATGTGTAGAAAAGTAAAATAAAAAATGCGTGAGTATCGTGAAGAAATTTTCAGTCATAATCTTGCCTGTGCATTATCTATTGACATCGTTTCTGAAATGTTAAAAAAACTGTTCTATATTATGCGTACATGTCTGCCTATTGGACTGATGTTTGGATTTATTATAAGAAGCAAAAAAAATCGATGAAACAGGCATCCAGACCTCTGGTATTCCAAAAACCATTTGAATGTTTTTTTTTTATTTTCACTTTGCTTTTTTTTTATAAATTTTTACAACTCCGTCCCGTGCGAAATCAGAGCCCTGAATGTTTGTCTCTTCGATTTTCTTTGCTTTCAGAATCATGATGACCCTCAATTCAAAAGACAGATATGTTCAATGTACTTAATATCCTCCTTTTTAAAGCAACTTCAATCCGCTGTAACGCGAAAACGTAGCCACGTAAGACCTTAATTGTATTGGAAATAAGTTCGTACTGACGTTAGCTACACTCGAGAGCAATTAATCCATGACTTAATCTGGGTCACTTAAACAAACCTATAAAACTCGGAAACTAAAAATGCTAGCTTAATGAAAAATTGTGTTTAGGAGACAATTAAGTACTCATTAAATAAAAGTATTAAAATTTCTTTCTTACTGCAAGGTTATCTCATAAAAAATCAATTTTGAAAAAGGAGACTTTCGAAGTTGAAAGTGTGAAACTACTGCTTTTGATTTGCCTTTTGTTTCTAATCTGTCATTTAAGTAGGTATATAAACCATATTGATAGTGTTTAATATTTCTTATTTATACCTACTTATTTTATTACCTACAATCATGTCGCTTACAACTGAAGAATGCACCAGAATCCTCACAATGTTGGAAACTTGCCGGAGTCAGCGCGATACAGCCAGGACTGTCGGTGTGTCGCTGTCAAAAGTACAAAGTTCTCCAACATTACGTGGAAACTGGCTCTAACCTACGTAGATCAGGAATAGGCAGAACTGGGAACATCATGCTTCGTAATCGCTTTCTTACAGGAACTGAACTTACAAATCAGATTCGGCGCCTCGGAGGAAGTAACCCAAGCACATGGATAGTAAGACGTCGACTTGTTGAAGCAAGCAAATACCCTAAAAATGGTCCTAAACTGGCGCGTGATGATCGTGTTTGTAGATTAAGATTTGCCCAGAATAATTTAATCTGTACTATTGAAGATTGGTCGAAAGTTATGTTCTCTGACGAATCAAAATTTATACACTCTGTGTTTTCCATCGTGCTTGTAGAAAGCCCGATGAAAGACATAGAGTGTATAGAAGTCCAGGGGAAAGATTCACAAAGCATTCAAACAAAGAATAAAAAGTAGCCTACGGTGGTGGGTTAAATTTTTGACTATGCCATAAGGTACGATGGAATTCAGCGGCTGGGATTAATCTGAATATTTCCTTGAAGCACTGTCCGTAGTACATCTTGTAAATAATGAAAAGAGATGCATCTCTTCGCAAAGACAGGAGATCTTGCCGATCAGATAGAATATGGTCATCGACGATTCGAGCCGCTCTTTGTTGGATACTGTCAAATGTATGTGACCCAACCCAGAGATGAGAACAGTACTCCATGTGTGGCCGAACCTTAATATCCCACGCTTTCATGCTGGCCCGCCGCTTGCGCCTTATAAAGTTGCAAGCGGTGGGCCGTTATGAAGTACTGTCGTGCTCTACTGAGCACGCCAAGCTTTTTGGCCAATTTGGCCTTCACTTCCAAATGACCGCGAAATTGAACGTTGCTCGATATGTCGACACCAAGGATTCCGATGTTGGCTGAGGCAACTAGGGGAGTGCACTCAAAACGAGGTGATACGATAAAAGGTTTCTTTTTAGCGGTAAATGCGCAAACTTGTGTATTTTTAGTTTTGAACTGGACTAAATTTAGTCGGCCCCAGTCCGAGATTTTGGTAGAAAATATCAGACACAAGTTTTTTCCGGTACACGTCGACGTGTTCCCGAGACATATTGGCTTTTATATCTTTAGAGTTTCTGTATTAAGTAATCTGTATTATGTAAGTATAGTAGTATAAGAATTACAATCGTCATGATTGGCTAGTGTATTGGCGGACGCAGAACCAGGTTTTGGAGTCCATGAGATTTACCTCCTAGTGGTCCACCCCGGGCAACGGCATTTCTGATTTACCAGTAATGACGGCTGAATGATCTCACTACATCGTGGTCACTAGGTCGCTCTCTGGGCTCATTCCATAACTGTCTGGTGAAGTCTGTGTCAGTAATTTCTCCGTCAGATGATTATCCTACATGTGAGATATGAGTTTGTGTATTAGGACGAGTGGTATTCCTTTGCTTCTACTTTATATCCTTTCTATCATGGCGGTAAGTGTGTTTTACTTTGGGCGACCACTCGTGTTCTATTGTTGCGCTTACGGATGTGATACGGCAGGAAACGGAATACTACATCGTATTCTTTGATATACCACAAAACCCGGCCATGGTATAATGTAGCATGCACTCGAGCTGAAGCCGAGAAGGAAATAGCTTATAAGTCCTGGGTTGAAAAGCACGAACGCAATGTTAGAGTTCGGAGGATACGTGCAAAGTATCGAAAGAGTACGATTCGACTTAATAAGCCATATAGGAGCCAAACTTGCCTCCTAGCCCCGGCAATAGGCAATTTTGCTCGCTATCTAAGGCCATCGAAACCAATTTCAGACGTTCTTCATTTCCTCCAATGGTTAAGCCTGACGGAACACTGGTCCATTCCGCAACGGAGAAGGCTAATCTATTTGCGTCTGTTTTCACGAGCAACTCTAGACTTGACGTTGAATCTAAAATTCACCTGACTTACCTCAATGTGATTCTCCGGTGCCGAAAATCTCATTCCACAGTAAAGAGGTACTTAGAGTCCTACACATTCTAGACGTGAATAAAGCCAGAGACTCTGAAGGCATTCTTGCTAGGGTGTTTAAATTCTGTGCGCCGAAGTTGTCTCCTGTATTGACTCGCCTGTATTGCCTCTTTCTCAAATCAAGATCTGTGCTTAAGTCATGGTAGCTTGCTAACGTGCAACCGATACCCAAAGAAGGATGCCGTTCTAACCCTAGAAATTTAAAACCCATATAAAAAAGTTCCGTCCTATTTTGAAATTAACGATCTACTCAGTATACCCTCAGTGTGGCTTTCGCCGAGGTCAGTCACTGAAAACCTTTCTGTATAAGTCACGCATTGTTGGGGCGAGTCCATTGAAAGACACGGGGTGGCCTTAGCGGTCTTGCTTGGCATCTCGAAGGCCTTCGATAGCGTTTGGCACGTAGGTTTGCTAAGCGAGCTTCCAGCATACGGCTTTCCCGTCGATTTTTGCGACTAGATCGGCGATTTATTACGTGAACGATCGATCGAATCTCGAATACCGGAGTTCCTCAGGGGTCAGTTCTCTCTGGTACTCCCTTCCTGCTTCAACGACATGCCATTGCCAGCCAAAGTATCGTATAAGACCGCCTAGAGATTCTTGGCATGGAATTGATTGATAATCTCAATTTATAGTCTTCAGCTCAAATTGCAGCTGAAAAGCTGGGCGTCCTTAATGAGGTATAGCCTTACTTCATGCCAGGACAGCTTCTGACACTGTACAAAACTGCCTGGACTTGGCATGGACCACCACCCGCACATGCCACCTTTGAAATGGTTCAGCAAAATACCAGCTTGCCATACTTGACTCAGTGGAACGCAGAGCCTGTGATTGGCGACAATAAGTTGATTGAAACCACTCTCAGAGCTTTAGTCATCGTCAGAAAGTAACATGTCTGTAGTTGTTCTTCAGAATCTGGGGAGTGTGCTGATGAGCTCCATAATCACAAAAAGCCATATATATATATATATATATACATATATATATATATATATACATATATATATATATATATATATATATATATATATATATATATATATATATATATATATATATATATATATATATATATATATATATATATATATACATATATATATATATATATATATATATATATATATATATATATATATATATATATACATATATATATATACATATATATATATATATATACATATATATATATATATATATACATATATATATATATATATACATATATATATATATATATACATATATATATATATATATATATATATATACATATATATATATACATATATATATATATACATATATATATATACATATATATATATATACATATATATATATATACATATATATATATACATATATATATATATATACATATATATATATACATATATATATATACATATATATATATACATATATATATATATATATATATATACATATATATATATACATATATATATATATATATATACATATATATATATACATATATATATATATATATATACATATATATATATACATATATATATATACATATATATATATATACATATATATATATATATACATATATATATATATACATATATATATATACATATATATATATACATATATATATATACATATATATATATATATATACATATATATATATACATATATATATATATACATATATATATATACATATATATATATACATATATATATATATACATATATATATATATATATACATATATATATATATATATACATATATATATATACATATATATATATACATATATATATATATACATATATATATATACATATATATATATACATATATATATATACATATATATATATATACATATATATATATACATATATATATATACATATATATATATACATATATATATATACATATATATATATACATATATATATATATATATACATATATATATATACATATATATATATATATACATATATATATATATATACATATATATATATATACATATATATATATACATATATATATATACATATATATATATACATATATATATATACATATATATATATATATACATATATATATATATATACATATATATATATACATATATATATATACATATATATATATACATATATATATATATACATATATATATATACATATATATATATACATATATATATATATATATACATATATATATATATACATATATATATATATATATATATATATATATATATATATATATATATATATATATATATATATATATATATATATATATATATATATATATATATATATATATATATATATATATATATATATATATATATATATATATATATATATATATATATATATATATATATATATATATATATATATATATATATATATATATATATATATATATATATATATATATATATATATATATATATATATATATATATATATATATATATATATATATATATATATATATATATATATATATATATATATATATATATATATATATATATATATATATATATATATATATATATATATATATATATATATATATATATATATATATATATATATATATATATATATATATATATATATATATATATATATATATATATATATATATATATATATATATATATATATATATATATATATATATATATATATATATATATATATATATATATATATATATATATATATATATATATATATATATATATATATATATATATATATATATATATATATATATATATATATATATATATATATATATATATATATATATATATATATATATATATATATATATATATATATATATATATATATATATATATATATATATATATATATATATATATATATATATATATATATATATATATATATATATATATATATATATATATATATATATATATATATATATATATATATATATATATATATATATATATATATATATATATATATATATATATATATATATATATATATATATATATATATATATATATATATATATATATATATATATATATATATATATATATATATATATATATATATATATATATATATATATATATATATATATATATATATATATATATATATATATATATATATATATATATATATATATATATATATATATATATATATATATATATATATATATATATATATATATATATATATATATATATATATATATATATATATATATATATATATATATATATATATATATATATATATATATATATATATATATATATATATATATATATATATATATATATATATATATATATATATATATATATATATATATATATATATATATATATATATATATATATATATATATATATATATATATATATATATATATATATATATATATATATATATATATATATATATATATATATATATATATATATATATATATATATATATATATATATATATATATATATATATATATATATATATATATATATATATATATATATATATATATATATATATATATATATATATATATATATATATATATATATATATATATATATATATATATATATATATATATATATATATATATATATATATATATATATATATATATATATATATATATATATATATATATATATATATATATATATATATATATATATATATATATATATATATATATATATATATATATATATATATATATATATATATATATATATATATATATATATATATATATATATATATATATATATATATATATATATATATATATATATATATATATATATATATATATATATATATATATATATATATATATATATATATATATATATATATATATATATATATATATATATATATATATATATATATATATATATATATATATATATATATATATATATATATATATATATATATATATATATATATATATATATATATATATATATATATATATATATATATATATATATATATATATATATATATATATATATATATATATATATATATATATATATATATATATATATATATATATATATATATATATATATATATATATATATATATATATATATATATATATATATATATATATATATATATATATATATATATATATATATATATATATATATATATATATATATATATATATATATATATATATATATATATATATATATATATATATATATATATATATATATATATATATATATATATATATATATATATATATATATATATATATATATATATATATATATATATATATATATATATATACGCAAGGTTAGTCGTTGTAGTGCTTAATCACCAGTACTCAAAAGTAATTTACGTAGGTTAGGCTTTTGAATAAAACCTTAATGAATAATATGAAGCATAAAAATCCCGAACCTCAGAGCTGATGACACCGTGAAAACGTGTGTGTACGCCACTCGCCACAGAGGTGAGACGAGAGACAACCACGTGATACTCGGAAATATTAGAGACTGAATTTGAATTATTTATCCAAAATTAATTTAATATTTTTAAAGCTCGATTATATTTGCCAAAAAATAATGTTCCTTAGAGCTTGCAGGTAAAAGTGTATATTTTTTATCTAAAAACTGTCTGTTTTTAAGCAGTTAAGCAATATTTAGGGATATTACTTTAACCATAAAAATTTATATTTCCTTATGAAAAAACAAACTCCTCAACAATTAATTTATCGATATTGGCCAAACATATAAAAAAGCCATTAACGATAATTGCCAAATGCAGCGGTGTCTTCGAAATTAAAAGTATCTTACAATAGAATTATATATTGAGAAGCACATAGTCTAACACGGGGCATAGGCATTTTAAAGAGAATTAGTTTCAGTACTCTTTAACGGGTCTAAATTAAAGATTGTATTGACCTGTAAGAAATGTTTGTTTACCTAATGATTACCACCAACGCGGAGGCCTGAGATGATGTCCTCTCACCTACTAAAACCCCATGTTGTTCTTCTTTGTTCAATTTGAGAAGGGCCACAAGAAAGCTATCAATCACATATGCGATTACTAGTTGCTATTAGTAGGGACAGAATGCGTCATCTCCCACTTAAATGAGCAGAACTTAAGAAGAAGGCTTAGGTTTTTATTATGCAATTTTATTGATTGATAAAGCATTTTTATGCTGAACTTTTTTGTGATTAAATTAAAGAGAAAAAAGTTAAAATTTCAACTAACACGGACGGGATTCGAACCCGCGACCTTCGCCGATCCGTGGCGCCTATGCCAAAAAACTAGGTATAAGTAGTAAAAGAGAATACAGATTTTTGGCTTGGACATAAAGACGGCGACGGGCTCACCACCTGTCACGTTGTCCCGAAAATATCTTCGGTGGAAGGTGGGTCAAAGGTACTTAATTGTCTAGACTAGACCTCTGTCTACCCCTGTATTGGGAATTGCGTGAAGATATTTTATATCTTTTTTAACTGATGCGTGTAAGACACGGTGGCTCGGAGGTAAGTGCGTCGCCACGGATTAATTTAATCAGAAGGCTTAGATGTTCAGGAAAGCGGGTCCTTGCTTAGAAACCAACCTACCTGGCACTATGTGGTGGTTCTGGGTGTGGCTCGAAAAACATCTTCAAAATCCCATCTTTCGGATATAAGCTACGTTAAAGAAAATCAACGGCAGTACCACTTGAGTTGCAAGGTCGCTGTTATTGCGATATTGCATGCAGAATGGTGCGAAGTAATTTTTCAATAACAACTAGACATTTTAATTTTCATGCCCCAAAACTATACAATGGCTTAAGTAAATACCGTATCGTTAGAAATGTTAATAATTTTAATATAAAGAGTATTGTTACTGACTGGTTAAATAAGTTCGATTACAAAAGCACTGAAAATTTATTACCTTTAAACATTTGACTAAGTACAACCATACATGCACACACACACACATTCACACACGCACACACTCATGCATGCAAAACATATTTAAAAAAATCTTTTTTTGGTAACATTTTATAATTTTTTTATGCTGTGAAGGAAAGTGGTTCCTAAAACACAGGTACCTTATCCCGAGTTCAGGGGTCACAAACGACTGTTATTCAGGATTCTGTTTATTTGGTTTATCAATAAAGATTATTATTATTCTGGGGTATTTGTTATATTTTATTAATATTATATTATATTTCCACGATTAGCTTAAATTTATAACGGTAGTTTGTCAGGAAAAAATGACCACTTATGCGTCTTATATGTTATGTTACACTGTAGTATTCCTATTTATGATATACTTGTAAACAGAGGGAAAATTTGTTAGGTGTTCTATTTATTTTTATTGCATATATGATGGTTTAGATATTATGTAATCCAAGTAATAACGTTGTGTTTGTTGGTTTTAGGTGTATGGCTCCTAGTAATATAAGGTTCAAAGAACGTTCGTATTAAATACTAAAGTATAAGTTGCATGCGTAATCGTGCGAAGTAATTTTTCAATAACAACTAGACATTTTAATTTTCATGCCCCAAAACTATACAATGGCTTAAGTAAATACCGTATCGTTAGAAATGTTAATAATTTTAATATAAAGAGTATTGTTACTGACTGGTTAAATATGTTCGATTACAAAAGCACTGAAAATTTATTACCTTTAAACATTTGACTAAGTACATCCATACATGCACACACACACAAACACACACACACAAACACACACACACACAAACACACACACACACACATTGGATATGTACGTCGTTCGAGGTGGGGACTCCCTCTCGTGGGTGGGGATTTTATCTCTCTGGTATTGCGGGTGTTCATGGGCGGCGGTAATCACTTACCATCACGTGAGCCACCTGCTCGTTTGCCTCCCTTTCTATTAAAAAAAATATCTTTTCTTACAACGTGACAGGTGGTGAGCCTTTCGCCATCTTTATGTCCAAGCTGACGATCTAAATCGTACATAAGGATTGAACTCAGATCTCTTGACTCGAATTCCGATCACCCAACTACTCGGCAATCGTGACTTAATGTGTTAACCGTGACGTTATGGCGTTACCGTAACTTAACAATAAGTTAGCCTAAACTCGACGACCAGTTAATTGTAACTTACTAATACGCAAGGTTGGTCGTTGTAGTGCTTAATCACCAGTACTCAAAAGTAATTTACGTAGGTTAGGCTTTTGAATAAAACCTTAATGAATAATATGAAGCATAAAAATCCTGAACCTCAGAGCTGATGACACCGTAAAACGTGTGTGTACGCCACTCGCCACAGAGGTGAGACGAGAGACAACCACGTGATACTCGGAAATATACAAAAGACTGAATTTGAATTATTTATCAAAAATTAATTTAATATTTTTAAAGCTCGATTATATTTTCCAAAAAATAATGTTCCTTAGAGCTTGCAGGTAAAAGTGTATATTTTTATCTAAAACTGTCTGTTTTAAGCAGTTACAATATTTAGGATATTACTTTAACCATAAAAATTTATATTTCCTTATGAAAACAAACTCCTCAACAATTAATTTATCGATATTGGCCAAACATATAAAAAGCCATTAACGATAATTGCCAAATGCAGCGGTGTCTTCGAAATTAAAAGTATCTTACAATAGAATTATATATTGAGAAGCACATAGTCTAACATGGGGCATAGGCATTTTAAAGAGAATTAGTTTCAGTACTCTTTTAACGGGTCTAAATTAAAGATTGTATTGACCTGTAAGAAATGTTTGTTTACCTAATGATTACCACCAACGCGGAGGCCTGAGATGATGTCCTCACCTACTAAAACCCCATGTTGTTCTTCTTGTTCAATTTGAGAAGGGCCACAAGAAAGCTATCAATCACATATGCGATTACTAGTTGCTATTAGTAGGGACAGAATGCGTCATATCCACTTAAATGAGCAGAACTTAAGAAGAAGGCTTAGGTTTTATTATGCAATTTTATTGATTGATAAAGCATTTTTATGCTGAACTTTTGTGATTAAATTAAAGAGAAAAAGTTAAAATTTCAACTAACACGGACGGATTCGAACCCGCGACCTTCGCCGATCCGTGGCGCCTATGCCAAAAACTAGGTATAAGTAGTAAAAGAGAATACAGATTTTGGCTTGACATAAAGACGGCGACGGCTCACCACCTGTCACGTTGTCCCGAAAATATCTTCGGTGGAAGGTGGGTCAAAGGTACTTAATTGTCTAGACTAGACCTCTGTCTACCCCTGTATTGGGAATTGCGTGAAGATATTTTATATCTTTTTAACTGATGCGTGTAAGACACGGTGGCTCGGAGGTAAGTGCGTCGCCACGGATTAATTTAATCAGAAGGCTTAGATGTTCAGGAAAGGGTCCTTGCTTAGAAACCAACCTACCTGGCACTATGTGGTGGTTCTGGGTGTGGCTCGAAAACACCTTTAAAATCCCATCTTTCGGATATAAGCTACGTTAAAGAAAATCAACGGCAGTACCACTTGAGTTGCAAGGTCGCTGTTATTGCGATATTGCATGCAGAATGGTGCGAAGTAATTTTTCAATAACAACTAGACATTTTAATTTTCATGCCCCAAAACTATACAATGGCTTAAGTAAATACCGTATCGTTAGAAATGTTAATAATTTTAATATAAAGAGTATTGTTACTGACTGGTTAAATATGTTCGATTACAAAAGCACTGAAAATTTATTACCTTTAAACATTTGACTAAGTACATCCATACATGCACACACACACACATTGGATATGTACGTCGTTCGAGGTGGGGACTCCCTCTCGTGGGTGGGGATTTTATCTCTCTGGTATTGCGGGTGTTCATGGGCGGCGGTAATCACTTACCATCACGTGAGCCACCTGCTCGTTTGCCTCCCTTTCTATTAAAAAAAAATATCTTTTGTTACAACGTGACAGGTGGTGAGCCTTTCGCCATCTTTATGTCCAAGCTGACGATCTAAATCGTACATAAGGATTGAACTCAGATCTCTTGACTCGAATTCCGATCACCCAACTACTCGGCAATCGTGACTTAATGTGTTAACCGTGACGTTATGGCGTTACCGTAACTTAACAATAAGTTAGCCTAAACTCGACGACCAGTTAATTGTAACTTACTAATACGCAAGGTTGGTCGTTGTAGTGCTTAATCACCAGTACTCAAAAGTAATTTACGTAGGTTAGGCTTTTGAATAAAACCTTAATAAATAAATCTCTGGTGTTTGATGTTGGTTTGTAAAGAACTATTACTTAAAAACTTATTGTAAAGTGTTGTGGGAAAAACCAGTGACCGCGGTTAAACTGGAACAGGGAATCTGGAGATGACTCGGTCATCGAAAGACATCTCCAGATTCCCTGCTTCCAGGTACTGAAATTTTCCTACACCTTCAGATATTCTTTTGCGATTTTGCTTCAATTTCATTAATCTGAGTTGATATTGTACATAACTGTTTCCTTAGTTTTTTTTTATTTATATTAATTTGAGCATTCAACATAGCTTATATTTGTATGCAATATATGCAGTAGAACATAGTTAAGCATCTAAGACATGCAGCGCACTTTTGCCAATTTAAACCGGAACAGTGCAACTGACTCTCATCTTTTTGTAATACTCCTATGCGAAATATGTTGATTTACTTTAATATTAAATAAGATGTATTTTAAGTGTCCTAATTTAGTTTCGTATTCTATTATCTATTATAGTTCTATTATCTAGTATCTCTAAAATTAATGATATTTTAGATAATGCCGTTGCGCACTATTACGTATTCGTGTTCGCGGCCGCGCCCGCGCTAATAAACCAGTGTATCATTAGCTAATGACACACTGGTGTCAACTTTTGGTGTGCCCAATAGCTTTAATCATTCCTTGCAACAATGGAAGACATATAGAAATCGTATTGATATAAACAGTGGTTTATAGCGAACGATATCTATATAATGAACGACAAAGCAGTCATTCTCGAGTTTGTTAAGCGTCCTCTCCGGCGTACCTATATACGTTACAACTGTACGTATCAACTATCTTCGGACTTAGCCTTACCCAAACAGTTAGAAGAGGTGCAGTATGAATAAATTTTGAAATATATGATCAATTATTAACATACCGGTAATAGTATAGTGTGCATTGGTATGGTTAAATTACCGGTAACATATAAACAGAGTACACACACATTGGATATGTACGTCGTTCGAGGTGGGGGACTCCCTCTCGTGGGTGGGGATTTTATCTCTCTGGTATTGCGGGTGTTCATGGGCGGCGGTAATCACTTACCATCACGTGAGCCACCTGCTCGTTTGCCTCCCTTTCTATTAAAAAAAAAAAATATCTTTTGTTACAACGTGACAGGTGGTGAGCCTTTCGCCATCTTTATGTCCAAGCTGACGATCTAAATCGTACATAAGGATTGAACTCAGATCTCTTGACTCGAATTCCGATCACCCAACTACTCGGCAATCGTGACTTAATGTGTTAACCGTGACGTTATGGCGTTACCGTAACTTAACAATAAGTTAGCCTAAACTCGACGACCAGTTAATTGTAACTTACTAATACGCAAGGTTGGTCGTTGTAGTGCTTAATCACCAGTACTCAAAAGTAATTTACGTAGGTTAGGCTTTTGAATAAAACCTTAATGAATAATATGAAGCATAAAAATCCCGAACCTCAGAGCTGATGACACCGTGAAAACGTGTGTGTACGCCACTCGCCACAGAGGTGAGACGAGAGACAACCACGTGATACTCGGAAATATACAAAAGACTGAATTTGAATTATTTATCAAAAATTAATTTAATATTTTTAAAGCTCGATTATATTTTCCAAAAAATAATGTTCCTTAGAGCTTGCAGGTAAAAGTGTATATTTTTTATCTAAAAACTGTCTGTTTTTAAGCAGTTAAGCAATATTTAGGGATATTACTTTAACCATAAAAATTTATATTTCCTTATGAAAAAACAAACTCCTCAACAATTAATTTATCGATATTGGCCAAACATATAAAAAAGCCATTAACGATAATTGCCAAATGCAGCGGTGTCTTCGAAATTAAAAGTATCTTACAATAGAATTATATATTGAGAAGCACATAGTCTAACACGGGGCATAGGCATTTTAAAGAGAATTAGTTTCAGTACTCTTTAACGGGTCTAAATTAAAGATTAAAAGAAATGTTTGTTTACCTAATGATTACCACCAACGCGGAGGCTTGAGATGATGTCCTCTCACCTACTAAAACCCCATGTTGTTCTTCTTTGTTCAATTTGAGAAGGGCCACAAGAAAGCTATCAATCACATATGCGATTACTAGTTGCTATTAGTAGGGACAGAATGCGTCATCTCCCACTTAAATGAGCAGAACTTAAGAAGAAGGCTTAGGTTTTTATTATGCAATTTTATTGATTGATAAAGCATTTTTATGCTGAACTTTTTTGTGATTAAATTAAAGAGAAAAAAGTTAAAATTTCAACTAACACGGACGGGATTCGAACCCGCGACCTTCGCCGATCCGTGGCGCCTATGCCAAAAAACTAGGTATAAGTAGTAAAGAGAATACAGATTTTTGGCTTGGACATAAAGACGGCGACAGGCTCACCACCTGTCACGTTGTCCCGAAAATATCTTCGGTGGAAGGTGGGTCAAAGGTACTTAATTGTCTAGACTAGACCTCTGTCTACCCCTGTATTGGGAATTGCGTGAAGATATTTTATATCTTTTTTAACTGATGCGTGTAAGACACGGTGGCTCGGAGGTAAGTGCGTCGCCACGGATTAATTTAATCAGAAGGCTTAGATGTTCAGGAAAGCGGGTCCTTGCTTAGAAACCAACCTACCTGGCACTATGTGGTGGTTCTGGGTGTGGCTCGAAAAACACCTTTAAAATCCCATCTTTCGGATATAAGCTACGTTAAAGAAAATCAACGGCAGTACCACTTGAGTTGCAAGGTCGCTGTTATTGCGATATTGCATGCAGAATGGTGCGAAGTAATTTTCAATAACAACTAGACATTTTAATTTTCATGCCCCAAAACTATACAATGGCTTAAGTAAATACCGTATCGTTAGAAATGTTAATAATTTTAATATAAAGAGTATTGTTACTGACTGGTTAAATATGTTCGATTACAAAAGCACTGAAAATTTATTACCTTTAAACATTTGACTAAGTACATCATTACATGCACACACACACAAACACACACACACACATTCACACACGCACACACTCATGCATGCAAAACATATTTAAAAAATCTTTTTGCTAACATTTTATAATTTTTTATGCTGAACTTTTTGTGATTAAATTAAAGAGAAAAAGTTAAAATTTCAACTAACACGGACGGGATTCGAACCCGCGACCTTCGCCGATCCGTGGCGCCTATGCCAAAAACTAGGTATAAGTAGTAAAGAGAATACAGATTTTTGGCTTGGACATAAAGACGGCGACAGGCTCACCACCTGTCACGTTGTCCCGAAAATATCTTCGGTGGAAGGTGGGTCAAAGGTACTTAATTGTCTAGACTAGACCTCTGTCTACCCCTGTATTGGGAATTGCGTGAAGATATTTTATATCTTTTTTAACTGATGCGTGTAAGACACGGTGGCTCGGAGGTAAGTGCGTCGCCACGGATTAATTTAATCAGAAGGCTTAGATGTTCAGGAAAGCGGGTCCTTGCTTAGAAACCAACCTACCTGGCACTATGTGGTGGTTCTGGGTGTGGCTCGAAAAACACCTTCAAAAACCCATCTTTCGGATATAAGCTACGTTAAAGAAAATCAACGGCAGTACCACTTGAGTTGCAAGGTCGCTGTTATTGCGATATTGCATGCAGAATGGTGCGAAGTAATTTTTCAATAACAACTAGACATTTAAATTTCATGCCCCAAAACTATACAATGGCTTAAGTAAATACCGTATCGTTAGAAATGTTAATAATTTTAATATAAAGAGTATTGTTACTGACTGGTTAAATATGTTCGATTACAAAAGCACTGAAAATTTATTACCTTTAAACATTTGACTAAGTACATCCATACATGCACACACACACAAACACACACACACACACACACACACACAAACACACACACACAAACACACACACACAAACACACACACACACAAACACACACACACACAAACACACACACACACAAACACACACACACACAAACACACACACACACACACACACAAACACACACACACACAAACACACACACACACACACAAACACACACACACACACAAACACACACACACACACAAACACACACACACACAAACACACACACACAAACACACACACACACACAAACACACACACACAAACACACACACACAAACACACACACACACAAACACACACACACAAACACACACACACACAAACACACACACACACAAACACACACACACATTGGATATGTACGTCGTTCGAGGTGGGGACTCCCTCTCGTGATATATATATACATATATATATATATATATATATATATATATATATATATATATATATATATATATATATATATATATATATATATATATATATATATATATATATATATATATATATATATATATATATATATATATATATATATATATATATATATATATATATATATATATATATATATATATATATATATATATATATATATATATATATATATATATATATATATATATATATATATATATATATATATATATATATATATATATATATATATATATATATATATATATATATATATATATATATATATATATATATATATATATATATATATATATATATATATATATATATATATATATATATATATATATATATATATATATATATATATATATATATATATATATATATATATATATATATATATATATATATATATATATATATATATATATATATATATATATATATATATATATATATATATATATATATATATATATATATATATATATATATATATATATATATATATATATATATATATATATATATATATATATATATATATATATATATATATATATATATATATATATATATATATATATATATATATATATATATATATATATATATATATATATATATATATATATATATATATATATATATATATATATATATATATATATATATATATATATATATATATATATATATATATATATATATATATATATATATATATATATATATATATATATATATATATATATATATATATATATATATATATATATATATATATATATATATATATATATATATATATATATATATATATATATATATATATATATATATATATATATATATATATATATATATATATATATATATATATATATATATATATATATATATATATATATATATATATATATATATATATATATATATATATATATATATATATATATATATATATATATATATATATATATATATATATATATATATATATATATATATATATATATATATATATATATATATATATATATATATATATATATATATATATATATATATATATATATATATATATATATATATATATATATATATATATATATATATATATATATATATATATATATATATATATATATATATATATATATATATATATATATATATATATATATATATATATATATATATATATATATATATATATATATATATATATATATATATATATATATATATATATATATATATATATATATATATATATATATATATATATATATATATATATATATATATATATATATATATATATATATATATATATATATATATATATATATATATATATATATATATATATATATATATATATATATATATATATATATATATATATATATATATATATATATATATATATATATATATATATATATATATATATATATATATATATATATATATATATATATATATATATATATATATATATATATATATATATATATATATATATATATATATATATATATATATATATATATATATATATATATATATATATATATATATATATATATATATATATATATATATATATATATATATATATATATATATATATATATATATATATATATATATATATATATATATATATATATATATATATATATATATATATATATATATATATATATATATATATATATATATATATATATATATATATATATATATATATATATATATATATATATATATATATATATATATATATATATATATATATATATATATATATATATATATATATATATATATATATATATATATATATATATATATATATATATATATATATATATATATATATATATATATACATATATATATATATATACATATATATATATATATATATATATATATATATATATATACATATATATATATACATATATATATATATATATATATATATATACATATATATATATACATATATATATATATACATATATATATATATATATATATATACATATATATATATATATATATATATATATATACATATATATATATACATATATATATATATACATATATATATATACATATATATATATATACATATATATATATATACATATATATATATACATATATATATATACATATATATATATACATATATATATATATATACATATATATATATATACACTCTTGCTATGGATCTCAGAAAAAGTGCTCTAATTTATTTACCGACTGTATCAATCAAAAATTATAGGAAAAACACATTTATATGGCGAACTAGTACTGGTACTGGAACTGGTAATAATTTTAATAATTTATGCAAAAAATATGATTTAAGTTTGGGCCAATATTGGCCCTACGTCCGCAAGGTGATTATTAAGTCAAGATTTTTTTGGAATGAATGTTTAGCAACAATAACAAACCTTGTCTCATTTTTTCTGTATTTTTGTATAAAGTTTATAGTTTTCATTTTTCTTATTAAATGTGTGGTTTAGTACGTTACATAAGATTATACCGAAGAATTTTAGTTTTTATTCAATTAGGAAAATAAATAAATAAATATAAATATCTACACGCAATTCCCAATACAGGGATAGACAGAGGTCTAGTTTTTACAATTAAGTCCCTTTGACCCTCCTTCCACCGAAGATATTTTCGGGACAATGTGACAGGTGGTGAGACCGTCGCCGTCTGTATGTCCAAGCAAACGATATAATACATAATAAAACGTACATAAGTTTTTGAAAAATCCATTGGTACGAGCTTGCCACCTCGGGATTGATCGAACTCGGGTCTCTTGACTCGAAATTCCGACCACTCGGCTATCGTGGCTATTAGTGAAAACCAATTATTGGTTTTTAAGTTGTTATTTTGTTTGTTTAATTAATTAAATGAATATTCAGTTGGTTTTCTATAAACCAAAAAATAAAATTATTATTATTATAAATGAAGGCCAATTACTTGTTTATGGTGTGTTTTTTGTATAACCCTAATTATGCTTTATGATCTAAGGAAGAAATAATATGAATTTTTAGGCTACTATTGAAATTTAAATATAATTTGACTTCACAACACTATTTTAATGTGGTAGGAGAGAACTAAAATTAAATCAAGAGTCTTGAGCCAGCGGAATGCAGCATTCGCGTTCAGCGACTTAACACTATTATACTTTTAACAAGTCTTGTTCTCCAGGAAGAGTTAGGCTCATTAAAATTATATATTATAAAATTATATGTATCATTATAGAAGTCATTGAATAAGAAAAAGATTTGATCTTTTGATGTTATTTTTATAATAAAAAATTAGGTACAATTCGCTCACAAAAAGACAATTTAAAATAATTTTAGCCGTCAACGTGTTGTTGCAACAACGCTGCCCGTGTCAAGCAATCCTGTCTCGTGAGAGGCGAACATATAATAATTATACGGGAACATTGACTTGACAGTAATCGTTTCAATTTACAGAAAAAAAAATAACATAAGGTATCAGGACAAAAATTATAACAATCTTTTTTTTTGTGGGTTTTATGAATAAATAACTAACAATCATTCTAATTCTAAAAAGACCATCTGATTGATGATATTCTTAAATAATAAAATAAACATATATTGCGAATGCTCACGAATCCATGGAAATCTATGAAAGTTTACAAAAATTAATAGTTATGTATAGAATTGGTTATTTACTTGTAGATAAGGCCTTACAATGTAAAATCTTAAAATTTCCGTTAAATTTTTTAATATTTTTTATAACAAGGGATTTATGAGATTTTCAGAATTTAATTCTGTTTTTCTCCTAAGATTATGAAAAAAATGTTTAGAAAGTAATCTAATCTAACTGACATCTAAAGTTCAGAGAAAATAAAAGACATTCAATTTAAAACAAAACGAATTGTAAACATTTGCGGCTTTTATCTTTGACCCTTTTTAATATTAAATTACTTTCCAAAAGTTTATCAAGCCATTTATACTTTTTTGTTTCGCTAAAAAGTTATTTCTTTATTCATCGCTCTTTAGTTCAAGAATATTATTAAAATGTTATGTGATGAGTTCATAAACCGAATTATTAAAGCGTATTATTATTAAAGGTATAGTTAAAAGATAATGAATCTGAAAGAAGCGAAAGAGGTATGTAAGGATCGTAACACTTGGCTGTCTGTTCTCTCTAGCTACCCCGTCAGGGATTGTGCGTGAAGATAAGTAAGTAAGTATAGTTAAAAAAATAATATAGCTAATCTATATAGTCGCAACTCTGGCGGGGATCGTACTCCTGATGCTTGCAAAACGCAATACCAAAAGTCCTCTTCCAATGTGCCCCCATCTCGGTGTGGAAGCCAAGGATATCGGTGTTAGAGCTATGGCCCGAATATCTTTCACAGTCAACGGAGCTTTGGTGAATGAAATCCAAGGTAAACTGACCAAGCTTAAAGCCATAAAGAGGCTAACTGGTCCGGGTCCTCTCGGGAAAGTTAAGTTGGGCATGTGGGTTGCTCTCGGTTCAAATCAAATTATTTATTAGTGAAATATGAATATAAATTCGTTTATCGATAGTCATTTTTTAATCAGCCACTCTTTCGTAATGACTTTCCTCTAACGGCGAAGAAATAGGTGAAAAAATGTAGCCTCTTTTTTTGGTCAATCGAAAAAAAAAACAGTCCAAAATTAAGCAGACCGGCGATGGGTAGCAATGTCTAAGGTCAGCAGGGGAGGTACCTAGAACTTGCAGAGTCTGCCGATTATTGCAAATATTTCACGCAGGAGAGGCCCTAGAATTGAAAACGGAAACACTGGATGCCTCTACTTTACGGCGGTATTGTGCAAATCAGTGGTTTCACCTCGATCGAGCCGTCCTATTCATTTAGAACAAATGAATCTATGTTGTGTAATATATTAGTGGGTATTGCCCAAAATTCCTCCTTTTATTTTCTCTATAGTAAATGAGTATGCGATAAGTAAAAGTAAGTTAATGTATGTAGCTTCTTAGCACTAAAAAAGCATATGTTCCTACTTCCAAGCGTATGAAGTAGCGGGCAAATGCTAGTATATGTATAAATTCAGCTGCAGCAATTCGTAACACAATACTCAAGTACTGATTTTAAAATTTTTACGTAAAGTTACATTCCTGTAAAAGGCGTTTTTGTATACTTTAAATTACGAAAATTATACAGAACTAAAAATTAAAATAGGGCACATCAAAGTTGTTTCATTGAGTGTACCCTACACTCAATATTCCCCTGTATAACTTTTATTTACTTTCCTAATAATTAATATCAGATTGAGCTACAACAAAGCGTGGAATAGTTTAGCTTATCATAAAAAGATAAGTATGTTAGGTACATGACGACCTGTAGCGATCTATTAAAGTTAAATTTAAGATGTACGCCTCTCCCATAAGGGAGAGTTTTCCACGTCTGGTTAGCTGATTGGCGATCGCAATAGAGGAAACCTTGCACCCAAGACGCCGTTTTCATTTATTTTCTGCTATTTTTCGAGATTGTTATCTCACAAACTGTTGGCACCCGTTGATAATTAGAGGGATTTCCTTCAATCACCTCTTACGACACCTACAGGAAGAAAGGTCTTACGACCAGAACACACGAGAAAGAAATTATTACATATTAATACATTTATTTAATATTAAATAATAAAAAAGCGTTTAGGCCACAAATATATATTTTTGATGGCTACTATTCCTTGGAGACATTTAAAGAGTATTCAAATCAACAACACAAATTGTACAAAATTTAAAAAAACTCATCGCTTGTCTACTATTCGGCTATTATGAACATATACTCGTATATAGTCATAATTGTAATCATAATTGTAAAATTTACTTATCTAATACGGTTTAGAAAGTAGTTTTGATTATAATCAAGAAATTAGTGGAATACAATGTATAGACATTGCCTTGGCCTTTACTGTTTCTAAACATACATTTTAGGGTCTATTTATTACATTAGTTTTATTTAACATCATGTATCTTCAACCAAGGGACTAATCAATAAAGAACATTTGTTATTAACGTATACTATTGGAAACACATATATTACTTATTATTTACTTAATGTAATACAATTAAGTCCCTGCGACCCACCTTCCACCGTAGATATTTTCGCGATAACGTGAAAGGTGATGAGCCCGTCGCCGTCTTTATGTCCAAGCCAACGATATAGTTCGTACATAAGTTTTTGAAAAACCCATTGGTACGAGCTTGCCACCCAGGTGGCAGGCTTGGGGATCGAACTCGGGTCTCTTGACTCGAAATTCACCGACCACCCAACCACTCGGCTATCGCGACTTAGTGTACCTTAAATAATAATGCCTAATGGCTATTAATATATATTAGGACATTACCCCATTTAATATTTATAAGTATAAGTATTCAAGCAATAACGTCCAGCAAAGGATAGGGAGATTTTCCTCTTACAGACGAAAATGCGGAATTTTAGCTAAGCTGAATTTTTTTACTTTTGATATCAAATCGTAGCCAGAGTAATTTTAAGGCCAGAGTGATTTTTGTTTTTGACATTCAAAGGTATAGAAGTAATCTTTGACTTTGATAAATTTGTTCCCTTTGTTTGTAAATTCTTTTTGTAATACAAAATAAAGATCACGAAAAAAGTCACGATAGCCGAGTTGTTGGGTGGTCGGAATTTCGAGTCGAGAGACCCGAGTTCGATCCCCAGGTGGCAGTACCAATGAGTTTTTCAAAAACTTATGTACGAATTTCATCGTTGGCTTGGACATAAAAGGCGGCGACGGGCTCACCACCTGTCACGTTGTCCCGAAAATATCTTCGGTGGAAGGTGGGTCAAAGGGACTTAATTATCTAGACTTGACCTCTGTCTACCCAAAAACCCATCAAAAATATCAATATTACACATTGAATAATATGAAAAAAAAAAGTGTTTTTATAATAATTTACTTATTTTCAAAAGACAAGCCTATGATCTGCAGTAGAATCGTAATGTCGTTAAAAAGCATAACGTGGAATCATACCATTAATACTGAGATAGAATAGCAGGCGGTGCAACATTATTGACATAGAATAGAATTCTAAAACCAGTTTAACTTAAAAACCTATAACCTATTTTTCTTTCGTTTCTTAAGTTTGTATATACAGCGACAGGTGTGTGAGATTCAATCCTCTTTCACCCTCCATTAAGCTTTTCGAACTCGCAAAGCTCCTTTTAAGTTACATGACTTTTAACTTTGTAGCTAACATGTTTGCCTGTTTATGATGAGACATGTTTTAAATTTCTAGACAAATATTTTACGAGATAATAAATTTTATCTTATTTATCTCGTTAGACTTTAGACTCTTATATCTTATAATTATATTTACAGAGAACATCGTTAAGTTTCGGAGGAAAAATATGAATAATTAATATTTATAAGTAACTAACTGCTGCCCCCTGCGGCTTAGTCCGCGGTTGAACATTTAACGCGGTACACTAATTATTTTTCAAAAATAAAAGTAGCCTATCCTTACAACATCAGCTATCTGTCCATGAACGTCCCATTACGGCCCATCCTTTTCAGAGGTTAGCCGAAAGAAACAGAGAAAGAGAGAGAGAGAGAGAGAGAGAGAGAGAGAAACAAAAACTTTTAAAACTTTTTATTTTTTTTTTATTTTAAGTACCGTACACATTTCCATATCCATTTAGTAAAAAGTAGTAAATTTAGAATAGCAAAAATAAATACTTTAATTTTATTCATATGTTTAGGTGTATATATTACGGTTTTTATCTTAACGATCATACAGACGTTATAGTCAAAGTAAAATATTTTTATTAAATTATGGCTTGTATTAAATGAATTAAATGAATGAAATTCTTATGAATGTTAACGTACCCAGAGAGGTAACTTATTAAGATAAATTTTTGTATATCTTAGTACAACTCGGTAACAATCAGGAATGTCTTATACTATGCGGTGTGAAATTACTTGTTTATAATTAAGTATTATTTAATGTTATTATAGAGCGATACTTATTTTTGGAACAATGACAATTTACAATTTTTTTAATATTTCATTTAAATTCTTATTCTATAGCCGAAACGGTTAAATTAGTCAATTTCGATTAAGCACAGTACGTCATATGTCTGTGTAGACTTGAATTTCAAGGTTACTACAAATTTACAGGTTCACCGCCAATTTCTCATATAAAGTTTTTATTTAAAAAATATCCGTGAAAATCCGTGAAAGCTGAGTGGTTGGGTGATCAGAATTTGAATCCGGAAACTCAACCTCGATTCCCAGGAGGAGAGCTGATGAGTGATGACAATGAGTTTTTAGAACCTTATTTACAATTAGATCGGATCATCACCTGTCGTGTTGACCCATAAAGGCTTTGGTGAAATCGCGGTCAAAAGTATTAAATTGTCTAACCTTTGATTGTCGTAGTATTTGAAATGCGTGTAGATACAAAAAAGGAGGACATACAATGTATGCTCTGAGGAAAAAATTTAAAAATCCACATCCGTTTTTTCCATGAATTATTGTAAAAATGTAACAAACTGTAACTGACAAACGGTGTATCAAACTGTTGTGTCCGGTTTGTGAAGCCCGAGGGAACACGTGATATAAGGCATCTTAGGCCTCAGTGGTAAAAACACACCAGAAACCTTTTTTAAAAGAAATTTGAAATGATTTGCAAAACACCTTAAGGCATGCATTTTTTTATTACTATAAGGTCGCAAGAAAGAGGTGGTGTGATCTATAATTAGTTTACATAGCGTTAAGACAGTGAAAAATCTTTTTTAAGGAAGAAGCTTAGGAGCCTACCAAAAGTCCACTGCTGAAAATAGGCTTCCCCCAAAGATAATAAATATCTTCACGCAATTCCCAATACAGGTGTAGACAGAGGTCTAGTCTAGACAATTAAGTCTAATAATCTGTCAGTTGTAATTAATTGTTATGTCACTTTTATTCTCTCTATGTGTAAAAAAAATCCGGAAAGTGCAATGCAAATATAGAATGGAAGTTCTGCCAAATCGATCTTCGTTAAAGAGTCCTTGAAATATAGTGAGGGTCTGACTAGTAGCAAAAGCGGAAACGAGGCTCATCATAGTTACCAGTAATTTTTAATGTAATATTTGTTTCGTCTGAATTCAAATAGTTGTTACCATAAGAAGAGTACAAAATCATTATATATAACTAGCCTTCGTCTGCGGTTTCGCCTGCGAGGACTCTTTGTCTTCTGGTAAGCAGAAGTCTAATTACCAACTCGATTTATCCTGTACAAACTTCTATCCCCATTTCAACTTCCTCAGGGCGTAAATAAATAAAAATAAATGTATAATTCGTACATAGGTTTTTGAAAAACCCATTGGTACGAGCCTGTCAACTGGGCCAAATCGATCTTCATTAAAGAGTCCTTGAAATATAGTGAGGGTCAGACTGATTGCTAGTAGCAAAAGCGGAAACGAGGCTCATCATAGTTACCAGTAATTTTTAATGTAATATTTGTTTCGTCTGAATTCAAATAGTTGTTACCATAAGAAGAGTACAAAATCATTATATATAACTAGCCTTCGTCTGCGGTTTCGCCTGCGAGGACTCTTTGTCTTCTGGTAAGCAGAAGTCTAATTACCAACTCGATTTATCCTGTACAAACTTTTATCCCCATTTCAACTTCCTCAGGGCGTAAATAAATAAAAATAAATGTATAATTCGTACATAGGTTTTTGAAAAACCCATTGGTACGAGCCTGTCAACTGGGGATCGAACTCGGGCGTATTGACTCGAAATTCCGACCACCCAACCACTCGGCTATCGTGACTTATAATAGGGCGTAATTCCGGAATTTTTGGTACATCATTTATGTATGAAACTTATTGTTTGTATTACTCTTTTCCACTCTACCCCTTTATTGGAGGATTGACTTGATGTAACTTTCATCCCTTCTTTTTTAAGAAAGGTGAACATTGTCCGTTTAGTATATTCATCAAAAAACAAAGATCAGAAAAAATTATATTAGCTAGCATTATCATGAAACAAGACTAAGCAGATTGCCAAAGTGATGCAAAATAGCATTTAGACAATACTGCTCAGCTCTTTTTCAGGTTAGAGACGCTCAGATTTACCTTCGACAGCCTCAGCATAGATTCAAAAAATGACTTATATTCTCTTTAAATTCGCGTTACGCAGAAAAAAAATCAATCGCAGAGGAAACGCATTTTATAAGTTAAACGCACTAAATACGATTTAGCTTTACCATTTTGTCTTGTTATATCAGATTATGTTTTGTTTTGAGGAAAGATTTAGCCATCTAAATAATAAAAATAAATATCTTCACGCAATTCCCAATACAGGGGTAGACAGAGGTCAAGTCTAGACAATTAAGTCCCTTCGACCAACCTTCCACCGAAGATATTTTCGGGACAACGTGACAGGTGGTGAGCCCGTCGCCGCCTTAATGTCCAAGCCAACGATGTAATTCATACATAAGTCTTTGAAAAACCCATTGGTACGAGCCTGTCACCTGGGGATCGAATTCGGGTCTCTCGACGCGACATTCCGACCACCCAACCACTCGGCTATATAGCCATCTAGATATTATAATAGGATACGCATAGGTTTCGTGGTACTTGGTAGAAAATTGAGCCCGTAAAACTTGGAAGCAATCTCATCTGTATTGCTTACTTGTTATTACGAAGTGTATTCTAAGAAACATTACATACATTCAAATAAATATGAAATATCGTAACTATTAAATAATAGAAGAATAAACATGCAAATAAAACAATAAATATAATTCAAAAACTTTGTTTATAGCTATACTATTTATCATATCAACTTCTGTTATACTATATTACTCACTATAGCCGAGTAATTGGGTGGTCGGAATTTCGAGTCAAAAGACCTGAGTTTGATCTCCAGGTGGCAGGCTCTTACCAATGGGTTTTTCAAAAACTTATATACAAATTATATAGTTGGTTTGGACATGAAGACGGCGACGGGCTCACCACTTGGCACGTAGTCCCGAAAATATCTTCGGTGGAAGATGGGTCGGAGAGACTTAGTTGTCTAGACTAGACCTCTGTCTACCCCTGTATAGGAAATTGCGTGAAGATATTTATATTTATTTAGATTATTTTATATTTTTGTCTATTGAAACGAAATATTGAAGTTTTAAGGATAATTTTGCTTGATTTAAAAAAAAATATCTTCACGCAATTTCCAATACAGGGTTAGATAGAGGTCAAGTCTAGACAATTAAGTCCCTTTAACCCACCTTCCACCGAAGATATTTTCGGGACAACGTGACAGGTGGTGAGCCCGTCGCCGCCTTTATGTCCAAGCCAACGATGAAATTCGTACATAAGTTTTTGAAAAACTCATTGGTACTGCCACCTGGGGATCGAACTCGGGTCTCTCGACTCGAAATTCCGACCACCCAACAACTCGGCCATCGTGGCTATTGATTTAGTTGTGCTTGATTTAGTTACCAAATATTTAAGAGATGTAACGTAACTTTCCTTTACGAGAGATATGTTAGTTAACTCGTATTTTTTTATAATAATAATATAAGGATCGCTAAATTAAATAGGCTTACCTTAATCGCCTTCAACTTACCCAGAGTTGCTTTGTGGTCAGGGTGCTAACTTACTTAAGTTTACATTTAATTACCTTTTTTTAATAAATCCCTAGGTAACTTTAATTAATTGATAGCAATTTTAAATTCTTAAGCTTGTACCTATTAACAGTTTCAGAGATTTATCACAGATATACCTCATAGCAAGTTTGTTATATTATAAAAATAATTTGCCAATGACAGTAACCCCTGGAAATAATGCACCCAAGCATTTCTAAAATTTTAATACAGTATAATTATATAAAAAAAAATAAAGAGGATACCTATGGTGTTTCTTTCGCTGTTTCTACTCCGTTAGATTAACCCCATTACGAAACGGTGGTAGATTAAAAAAATAATATCTTTAAACGATTCTTAACATTAAATATGTAAATAAAATTATACGGTACTTAAGTGCAATTCGTAGCTCGCTATCTTGACTTCTAACGGAATAAGATTTATAGATATTAAAAGATAATATTTTAGTGTTCGACTTTATTTTAATTATCCCCATGAAAATGAATAATATTATATTCGAATAATTCTTTAATGTTACGTAATTTTTTATTGTGGAATTGCTTAGCCTATTTTCGCCGTCGCGGGGACAAGGACTGGTGATGGCCGTATCGCACCGATTAAAGTTCCACCCGTTGGCAGGGTAATGATAAGCTTTTGCACATATTTGTTGCACATATTAGTGTAAAATAAAATTGTAAAATAAAAATAAAAATATTTGATGTGCTCTAGAAAAAAACGTGTCTCCCTTGTCCAGCGGACGCGCCTACCTTCTCGATCAATTATGTGGTCCAGCTTGAATGTGCACCTCACCCGTCACCCCGCGTCTAAAAAACACCAAAATATATCATTCATCGTTACTACAACTCGGCCGTGGAGGGCAAGCGGTGCGAAGACAACGACGCTAACACTCCCTAAACAGTCCACCAAAATCCGAAGTGGGCTAACCTAGCCAACTTGACGCGTCCTCCTCCGACCTTAGCACTTAACACAAACACTGCAATAAAACCCCATAATCCTAGGAAAGAGTAAAGCTTCAATTTAAAATATTCTTTCGCCGTAACTGCATTTTAGTTAGCTCAAATAATCGACATTGTTTCATTTAACCTGATAACCATTTCGCAAATAAGATACAGAATAGAATGCGCTTTAAACATAAAAATAGTTATCCTATCCCACCCTACTAAATTAATGTTACTTTTAACATAGAATGAATTTACTGAAAGCTTTTTCTACACTGACATTTAACAGTAATCAAAAGCCAATGTCACGATGAGCGATGATTAATGCACACCGTTCCACCCATTTCTATTAAATTGGCTAATGTTGGCGCTTTGATCAAATGTTGTCGTGTTATTTATTATTTATGGTTATGTGATTATTTTATTAGTATGAAATTCTAAATTTCGTTATATCTTATTTTTTTATTACTGTAAAATGATCGCCGTGGCGATTATAATATGACGGCTGATTTAGAGACAATGTACCTCTAACATAAACTGCTGATAGTGAACTACTCTTAACTAGAAAACAAAAAAGATTACTCAATCAAAAATTTTCGGCCAGTACAAATCTATGCTAATCACGTTTAGTAGAAGATAAAATTCAGAGCTGTACGAAATACGTTGTGTATATGCGAAACGTTAAAATTATCCGGCAGAGATATAAATAAATGATACAATAAAGCGGTGTTCTCAAACGAATATATGTAAATGTTAGGCTCGAAAATAGTTATATTATTTTAATAATATAATTATTTTTATGAGTCGAAAAAAATCTATTACATACGTAATACATCAATTATTAAAATATTTTAGACGTTAGTACAGTCAGTACAGAGTAGTATTACTCAGGCGTTTCTTTGCGGAGATCCATTAATATACGACATGCTACTGTAAAATTATCTTGCATCATTTCGTAACTGAAAACAACAAATGGCTTAAGTATATTAGCTGGTTCGAACGGAAGAAGAGCACCCCATCCCCTTTTACAGGTGGTGAAATACTTCTACATAATGCACCACTACTAAAGAGGTACTACATTAATCGGCAGGGCGGTGTATGTAACCTGATAAAGGTTACAAACACCGCCCCGCCGATTAAACTCCGATGTATTTCGCATCGAATAATCATATGATTTGGCATTGCGTAATAAACTGTCGAAAAATAAATGCATTACGTTTTTATTTTTTATTCATTTTTCATTTACTCACAAAACAGTTTCGGTTTATGTCGAGATTAGCTCTTAAAAACGCTGAACCGACTATAACCACTATGCGGTGTGTATATACTCGTATGTATGTTTGTTGACGTATTTATGTATGTATTTTTTTGATCTATGTATTGTGATATAAATTCTATTATTTATATTTGTACTATATGTAAAAGTATTTGTAAGTATGTGTATTTATGTCATACACTGACTATTATGTAATAAGATTAATAATTATTTCCTCTTTTAACTCTCTAAATGTTAATTAGTTTCCATTTTACTGTGTTTTTTTCTCTTTTGCTTTTTTGCGGCTGCTACAAAATTTCACCACACCATAGGTTGACTGGTAGAGAGTGAAAAAGGCATTAAGTCCGTGCTGTCTTTAAGTAAAGGATTTTCAATAAAGAATAAATAAAAAGTAAAGCTTAACTTGAGTTTTACTTTTATTAACTGCTGTATTATTTTTTGGCAATTACTCACTATCTATTGAACATAGTAAGATGCAATGTAAAAACAATGTAGAAAAAGTGGTTTCCTGTATTGACCCATTCGGGAATCTAATCCTCGAGACCTTAGATCTATCGATACCATCAAAACCGTCCACGGAGGTCGTAATAGTTAATTATTGTTAGTTAATTAATATGTGTTTATATATGATATATGCGGCAAAGGCAGAATATCGCGGGATTTTAGTCAATGTAACTACAGGCAAGGACAGTTACTGTATAAAGAAGGTATACACTAGGTATGTACCCATATTTCAACTCCTATTACGTAAAGTAAATAATAAATAAATCAATAAATATTCACTTCGAGTTAAGAGACCCGAGTTCGATCCCCAGGTGGCCAATGAGTTTTTCAAAAACTTATGTACGAATTACATCGTTGGCTTGGACTCAAATGGACTTAATTGTCTAGACTAGACCTCTAGTCTAGTCTCTACTCAGTAAATTCATTCTATGTGACATGTTCAATACTAAAAAAAGATTTCAAAAAAGGTCTGATAATAGGGAATTCCCGGAAAATAAGTGTTTTTTTTTAGAAAAAGGTCTAATTTTTTTGCAAAAAAGCAGAAAACAAAAATATGTGACGATGGACTAAAATGTGCGTTGAACATACTAAGGTAAGGTAAGGTATACCACTATAAACGTAATACAAAGGTTGAAATAAAATGCGAACAATTTTAGATTTGGAAACAAATTACGACCGTAGCGTTCGCAAATCCCTCAATGATGAGCTGGTACCGTACTATTGACACTAGATTAGAATATAGTTTTCGAAAGCATTCCATTTATAACCGAAGAAAAATAAAATGCAATTTGTTACTTTAAACAGCTGTTCTTACATATATATATATATATATATATATATATATATATATATATATATATATATATATATATATATATATATATATATATATATATATATATATATATATATATATATATATATATATATATATATATATATATATATATATATATATATATATATATATATATATATATATATATATATATATATATATATATATATATATATATATATATATATATATATATATATATATATATATATATATATATATAAAGAAAGGGGATTCTTGTGTTGTTAACTGGGTCGATAACTAAGATAAAAGATTTACAAGCGCATACAGACATCTGTGACTCAGCTGCAAATAATGATATTTACATTTTAAAACCTATTGCTCATTTACGCTACCCCTCCGCTGTAATATGGAGCCGTCGAGTAATATGGAACCTGCATTAAATGAAGGTTTCTTAAAAATTTATTTTTAATAATGTTTATATTACATAACAGTCATCTAATTTATTAAATAAAGCTAAATGAATGACATTTTGTAAAAGGTAGGGGATACGAATGTTCTCTGCTTTTTGAAGATTTGTTGGCTTGGTTTTATTAGAGACAGCCACATTGTCGTACGTAACGATTCGTTTGTCCTTTTTGCTGCTCTTACTAGTTTGAAGTTAGATGGTTAAATATTAGTTATATTTTGCGTTTAATTATTACAATATTCAAATCATCTCAAAGTTAAATTTAAAAACAAAGTGTCAATTTCAAATTAATATGGTAAAAATATCAAATTATTATGGTAAAAAAGTAATGATAGCATAGAAGGTTCGAAAGAAATATAAACATATTCAAAATATAATTACAGGGTTCCTCCGTCCAAGTAGACAGAGTTAAAAATACACCACGGGTATTACACAAAATTTGTTGTTGAAATTGTCGAAACAACTTAAGACACTTTTTAACCGACTTTCAAAAGGAAGAGGTTCTCAATTCGATTGGTATTTTTTATGTATGTAAATCATTGATGATTATTCTTCTTTAGTTTTTAGCGAAATAGTTGCCATTTGGTCCCATAAAAAATTGTTGATAGTTTGGCTCGGTAGTTTTCATTTTATGTTTTTTTTTTATTTATGAACACAAGGACAAAGTAATTTTAGTTTGTTTGCGGCTTTTTTTGGAGTGTTCCCTATCGATAAGAGGGTCTTGGGCTACCTGTCATTGAAGCGGAGCGAGCTTGCAGAGTAGAAATAATGAGAAATGTAATAACTAATACGATTGCATAAAATCTCGTACTGAGCAGACTTGTTGGCTCAGCTGAGGGAAAGATTATCCCTCAGCTCAGCAGACTCGATGCCAACATGGTCATAAATAGGGCCTAACCAAAGCGCGTGCTGTTGAGACGTCTCTTTTGCAAGACGATCTTCAAGACGTTCTCGAACAGCATTTTTTGGGAGTCCATTCCTGTTTTCCGTTCCCGTTTCTTGGGATCTATATTGTTTACTTACCATAGCTACTTAAAAAATACAACTTAATATATAACAATAAAAAGCAATCAAATGTTACAGTTACCTGATGTTGTCTAGAAAAATCTTGCTGTAGTTTACAGAACAACCTATACGTACACTAAAAAGTATAAAATAACTTAATAGACATTAATAAAATACTATTATTTGTATGTGCTACCTGTGGATTGGTTAGTAGTTGGTGCCAAGTCCAAAACAAAATAAAACTTCATATTATAAACAGCTTACTTACTGTGATGAAATTCCTGCACTAAAGTTTAAATAAACCTAAAGAACAATGTGAATTAATGTGAAACAGATGAACACTTTATGATTTAAATTTTTATAATATTAATACCAGAATGAGTAATAAATAATAAATATCTTCACGCAATTCAGAGTCAGAGTCTAGACAATTAAGTCCCTTGGACCTACCTTCCACCGAAGATATTTTCGGGACAACGTGACAGGTGGTGAGCCCGTCGCCGTCTTTATGTCCAAGCCAATGATATAATTCGTACATAAGTTTTTGAGAAACCCATTGGTACGAGCTTGCCACCGGGGATCAAACTCGGGTCTCTTGACTCGTAATTCCGACCATCCAATCACTCGGCTATCGTGGCTTCGTATGAATGAGTAACTATAATTATATTGAATCTATGTTACTGTATATATGAGTATATTTGTGGCTCTGAAAAGGACCTTTTGGTTTGCGTGTTGTGTGACGAGCTTACAACACGACTACACATGGAAGTACCTACTATTATATTTGGCTTGGCACTAACTTCAAACCTATCGATAGGTAGCACATACAAATAGTAGTATTTTATTAATATTAAAGGTAGGTTGTAATAGTAAAGGTAAGTTTGCATAAGAGGTGTATTAAATTAAATATCTATTAAGTTATTTTATACTTTTTAGTTTTTGAAGCTGGTTTTTATAAACGTAGTTTTTTTATTTGTTGTAGGGAAAGGTTGTAGAAATCTGATCAAATCAAATCTCTCAATCAAGAAAAAAATTCACTATCTTGTAAAACTTAGATGCTAATAAAATCACCGATAAAAACCGATATTACATCTAAAGAGAAAAAGAGTCCCAATATTCATGTTTAGTGACAAGATTCATAAAAAAATATCTTCACGCACTTCCCAATAAAGGGGTAGACAGAGGACTAGTCTAGACAATTAAGTCCCTTCGACCACCAAAGATATTTTCGGGACAACGTGACAGGTGGTAAGCCTTCGCCGTCTTTATGACCAGGCCAACGATATTCGTACATAAGTTTTTGAAAAACCCATTGGTACGAGCCTACCAACTGGGGATCGAACTCGGGTCTATTGACTCGAAATTCCGACCACCCAACCACTCGGCTATCGTGACTTAACAAGATTCATAACCTCTTTAAAATAAATACGAGAGTAATATATAGTAACACGGCGTAGATGTCCATTGCCGATCAAACGTCTCTCTTTTTGAGGGAGAGAGAAGGTCTGCCACGCTGCTTTACTGTATTTTGGTTGATTTCATACGTCAAATACTGAAAAATGGGGTGAAAAGGGACAAACTCAAATTTCGTTCTGAATTTTATAACAGATATATATTTTATCTAGATGCTAATTTAACACGGACTCGGTGGTGAAGAAAAACATTATATTCGGTGGTGAAGGATAATCAATTAAAAATTGATTCTGAGTGAAATGAGTTCTGATAATCAATTAATAATTTTAAAATTAAAGTACATACATGCAAACATATTAATGATACAAATTGTGAATGCTCACAAACAAATAAAGATCAGATTATACAGTATCCTGATACTCTTACCTTGAATAAGTTTCAAATAGACTTGTGAATAAAAAGTGAAGTGGGACGTATGAATATAAACCTATTCAATTAAAAAATGTTTTGAACGAAATATATATCGCATTAGTGCAATCGATTTTGATATATTATATACCTATTTGGGGAAAAGCGGCTAAAACTAAATTTCTTTAGTTGAATTTCTTAAATATTCAATATAATAAAAGGGTTGGTAAACCAAACCGTGGTTGCCACTCGGTTTGGTTGTCAGTTTGTCGAGCTCGTCGAGCACAACGGTTCTCAGTTTGTCGAACTATGTGGCCGACCCACTGCCACTTAGGCGCGCTGATCCTTACGGCTATGTCAGTTATCTTAGTTCTGCTGCGGATGTCTTCGTTGCGGATTCCATCACGCAGAGAAACACCGTGCATAGCCCTTTCCATACCACGCTGAGCAACTTTGAGCCGCCTTATACCGCCCGCAGTGAAGGACCACGTTTCTGATCCATAAGTCATCACTGGCAACATGCACTGGTTATAAACTTTTGTCTTAAGACTTTGAGGTATACTCGACGAGAAGATGTGGCGTAGTTTCTCGACCGCTGCCCAACCGAGTTGGATTCGTCGATTGACCTCTGGGTCAAAGTTGGACTTACCCAGTTTGACAATTTGTCCCAGATATACGTATTCGTCGACATCTTCAAGCGTAGTGTTCCCAATAACCACCGGTATTGGTCTGACATGGACATTTGACATGATTTTCGTTTTGTCCATGTTCATCTTAAGACCAACCTGTTGAGAGACACTATTGAGGTCATTGAGCATGGTACTAAGTTCCGACAGCGACCCTGCCATCAGGACTATGTCGTCGGCAAACCGAAGGTGAGTGATGAATTCACCATTGATGTTAATACCGTATCCTTTCCAGTTCAGTAGCTTGATGACGTCTTCAAATGCAGTGGTGAACAGTTTCGGGGATATAACGTCACCCTGTGTTACACCTATCTGCAATTGTATGGATTTCATGCTCTGGTTCTGTACTCAGATACACATAGTAGCCTCATCATACAAGCAACTCAATACTTCCATATACCGAGAGTTTATATGGCATCGCTGAAGACACTGTAACACCGCCTAAATTTCTACCGAATCGAAGGCTTTGTCATAGTCTTAGGAGCCCTGAAGGCAAAGACTTTGGAGCCCCGATTCCACTCGATCGCTTCTTCAATACGTGTCGTATTGAATTTGCGTATGTCTCGCCTCATAGACTTTGAGATCTGTCTATTCAGTTGCCGATATGCTGACGCATTGCATAGCAAATGAAATTTATTAATTAAAAGTCACGATAGCCGTGTGGTTGGTTTTTTTTATAGAAAAGGGAGGCAAAAGAGCAGATGACTCACGTGATTGTAAGTTATTACCGCCGCCCATGAACACCCGCAATACCAGAGGCATAGCAGATGCGTTACCGGCATTCGAGTGCCCCCCCCCCCCACAGAATTGGGGGAAGGGGGGTATGTGGGCCCCCAGTTACCTGCAATCACCAGACGAGACGCAAAAGTCTGTTAAACTTCTACGTCACGCCGGTATTCTGTGATCCCCAGGTGGCAGGCTCGTACCAATGGGTTTTACATATATATATATATATATATATATATATATATATATATATATATATATATATATATATATATATATATATATATATATATATATATATATATATATATATATATATATATATATATATATATATATATATATATATATATATATATATATATATATATATATATATATATATAACCCGACCTACCTATCGATTTCTGTATTGACTTTATTACGCAATGCGAAAGCTAAGAGTCGCGCTTTGCAGAAAACCGGTTGAGCACCGTCTTGCAATAATAATTTTACTTTATATTTCTTAAATGTTCCTAACTTATCCGAAAATAGCTCTGTATATTGACCTTGCAATTTCTTAATCGATAACTCAGAATCTGAGCAATAATTCACCGGTACTAACTGTTAGTTAAACATTGATATGAAATCCCTACCTAGTAACGGCAGGCCTCCGCCGCGCACAACGTAAAACAAAATTAGATGCGTTTGTCCTGCGTAGCGTAGCCGCAACCGACACGTACCTATCCATTCTATTTTTGAGCAGTTATAAGTCATTAATTGTTTACAAGTTCTTGATAACGATTCTTATATATATACATTTTGTTTTTGAAATATTCACTGAGATAATAGTGTAGATGAATGTAAACAAATTTTTTGTTCAGTTTAAACCATCCAGCTTGAGTATTATGTTCGATAAAACTTTCCCATATTCCTTTGTCATATCCTTTTCTAAAGCTTTGTAAAGTTTTTATGTCTTGGTATTTGTTTATATTATTGTCACCTTTATTTTTGTGTAAGTTTGATGTTATCTGTTTTATGTTACGATAGAATTGTTCTTCGTTGTTATTGAATTGGTGTTTTTGGTGTTTTATGATAATAATAATATGTTTTATAATAATAATAATAATTTTTATATAAAATAATTATGACTAAATGGACTACCAAACTCAATATCCGGACTAATAGCGTTACACTAAGCACCTCCCCAATAAAAATACTCCGGGGTATCTTTCAAGGCGACTCACTCAGCCCGTTATGGTTTTGCCTGGCTATGAACCCACTTTCTAGAATACTCAACAACTCAGGCTACGGATACCTAATAGACAAAGAAACGAATACTAAACTACTAAACTACTATAATAAGAAACGAATACTAAATACTAAACCCACCTTTTTTATATTGACGATATTAAGATTTATGTAGCTCGTTTACTCAGACTAACGGAAGAGTTCAGTAGAGATATTAAAATGACTTTTGGAACAGATAAATGTAAAATTAACAGTATTATTAAAGGACAACACATAAAAAAACAGACCCTTATAATCTATCTTGTCAAAATGATATTATAAGAAGTATGGAGTTTAAAGAAACCTATAAATAACACAGAAATAAAAAACGCCCTCAGAAGTAAATACAAACAAAGATTAAATCAAATACTTAAAACTCAATTATCGGCAAGAAACAAAATCAAAGCAATCAATACATACGCCATCCCAATATTAACATACTCTTTTGGTATCATAAAATGGTCATATACAGAACTAGAGGCGTTAAATACCCTAACAAGAAAATCATGTAACACACATAACATTCATCATATACATTCTGTTGTCGAGAGATTTACATTAAAAAGAAAACATGGTGGTCGAGGCTTCATAGATATAAGAAATCTTCACTACGCACAAGTACACAATCTACGCACTTATTTCCTTAATAAAGCTGAAAATAATAAGATTCATAGAGCAATAGTAAATATTTCCACATCTACATCACCTTTACAACTAAACAATAGGGAGTTTGATCCGAAACAAAAAATAACCAATGATGAACATAAGATAGAAAATTGGAAAAAAAAGGCCATACACGGTAAATATCCACATCAACTACAACAAGAGCATATTGATTGCAAAGCATCAAATACCTGGCTTACTAAAGGTAACATATTCGGTGAAACAGAAGGATTTCTTATCGCAATCCAAGATCAAATAATAAAGACACGCAATTACACCCGGTATATATTAAAAGAACAGATTGAAACAGATAAATGTAGATTATGTCAATGAAACAATTGACCATATCACAGGAGGTTGTAGCACATTAGCCAATAAAGAATATACACACCGCCATGACAACGTAGCCAAACATATACATCAGCAACTTGCTCTTAAACACAAACTTTTAGACACGTATACAACAATATTACAATTACAATTACAGGACATTTGTAGTCCTGGAAAATGAAAATTCCAAGTTATACTGGAACAGAGACATAATTACAGATCGAACAATTCTTAGCAATAGACCAGATATTACTTTAACTTTAAAATCTACTAAAACTACATACCTAATAGACATATCTGTACCCAACACTAACAACCTTAAGCAAAAACACACAGAGAAGATCCAAAAATACATACCTCTTGCTGATGAAATAAAACAAATGTGGCATCAGGATGACGTAAAAGTAGTCCCGATTATAATTTCATCCACTGGTGTCGTCCCCAAAATACTCCGTAATGCCCTTAAAATATTGGAGCTTGAAGAAAATACATACATACCACTTCAAAAGTCCATAGTAATTGATACTTGTTCGATAGTTCGCCGTTTCTTAAACCCATCGTCCCTGACTTTGCTCTGCCCACCAGAAAGTGATTTACAAAACACAACATAAAAAAACACTTAACAGATTCCACGTCAAGGAATAGAAGACTAGGCTAAGCCCGTCTCTGTTTCTCTTAAAATTACCAGCTCTATAGCTGAGTTAAGCTAAGCTTACATATAATAATAATAATAATAATAACCCCCCTCAAAGGATCACCTTGACGTGACGGGTATTAATTACTGGTTAAATGGACCTAACAACTTTCCATAAATTTATTTTCACTATAACCCAAACCAACGATCCTGAACCGAATGAATGGAGAATCGAATGGAAAGTCAATCAAAGACGTATAGTTTACGGCCGCTGCCCGGGGGTCACCGGGGCGCATCTGGAGCCGACGCTGGATGCCACAGCATGCGAACCGTGGGCGACGGGGGACTGAGCAGGCGGGTTCCCCTCGATAAAAATATTATAGCCGATCGATCACTGTCACCTTAATTTTCATCCACTTCTGAACATTCACTCTTTTACAATATTCCGTCACCTTCTTCAACCCAAAGCTTATTTCGATCACCTGCTTCATCAATATCATCTACAAATTCATCCAGAAATAGAAGGTCAACGGCTGTTGTGCAGGAGGCATTGGCCAATAATCCTGTACCCACTGCTGGCCATACCCGTGCGCGATAAAAATGGACTGAATATATGAACCGATTTATATGGCGCACATACCTAGTAATAACTAAATGTGAAACCACAAATATGAACAACTACTTGGAACACTTACACCAGAATTTTTTATAATAGATACCCTGAAATGCGTGCCAATCGCCAACGAATAGGTGACCAAAGAAGGGCTGTATTGAGAAGAAAGTTATTACCACAGCATATTCTTGATGAAATAAGTCGAGAAGTAAGTGAACACATACAAACCGATAACTTAAAGCAGACTCTGACATATAACTCTAAACAAGTACCCACAATGTCACAGCCACAGAAAAACACTTCTTACAACACTAGAATGAAATGATCAGATGAAATTAATGCGGAAATAGTTAGGTGTTATTTTGAAGTAACCGATTTAGAGATAAACAAGACTGCTTATAGAAAAAAATGTATGATTTATTCATAGAAAGACAACCGTACTTATCTCACATTACCGAACAGAGAGTTGCAGATCAAAGGCGTTTAATATTTAACAATAAGATATACACAAACAAAATTAAGGAATTGAAAAAAGAAGTAGAATTAAAATTAATACAATTAAACAGTCATATAGAAATCAGCACAGAGCATAACAACACTTTAACGGACCAAACACAAACCAATTCCGAAAATGAAATTGATATAAAAGAAACGTCAATAAACAACACCCAACAAGAAAACATATTAGACAGTACATTAACACTCACCGAAACACCAACATTATCAAACACTGAAAATAATAGTGACCTGCCCCATTCCCAAAATTACATAGAAATAAATAAAATCGAAATATAATTTAACAATGCTCTTGCCCGATTCAAAAATATTGACCCAGAAGTAAGACCATACATCCCGAAAAAAAAATCATCGCGTAAATTTGCTCAAATTATATCTCATTTGAATAATGTTATTCTTCCAAAACACATCAACAACTACTTAGATTTTACTTCATTGCACACTATAATATATTCAGCAGCCTTCACGGCTGCCACTTGTAACGGCACTACGTTTAACAAAGAGGAAACTATAAACACTAAACTTCGAAACAGAAAACCTAATTGGCAAAGGAGATTGGAAAATAGAATTGAAAAATATAGATTGGAAATAGGGAGATTAACACAATACATTCTAGGAAATAGAAACCAAAAAATTCAAAATACTGTAGAAGACATAAAGGTGAAATATAAATATCATTCTCGACATGAAGAACCTAACACTGTTCTATAACATTTTCTCGACACACTTAAACAAAAATTAAACGCAGTTTCAAATAGACTAAAAAGATATTTAACTTGTACTAAAAGAAAACAGCAAAACACAACATTTATATATAATGAGAAACAATTCTATAGAACGCTAGGCCACCGTCAACAAACTAATACCAGTGAATCTCCCTCACCACAAAGCTTAAAACAATATTGGTCAGATATCTGGGAAAATCCTGTCCAACATAATATTGAAGCTAATTGGTTGGACAAAACAGCAAACACAGCACATATTAACCAAATGGATGTTAATAACATTTCAGTAAACACTTTCATTAAAATCATCAAAGGTACACACAACTGGAAGGCACAGGGAACCGACAATATACATAATTATTGGTACAAAAAGTTCACTTGTACACATCCACCTATCCACAGTCACATTTGCCAATTCATACAGACATCACAATTAATGCCAACCTTCGTTACAAATGGAATAAATTACATGCTACCAAAAGGTGAAAACTTAAAAAATCCCGAAAATTACAGACCCATCACCTGCCTACAAACCATATATAAGATTATTACTGGCTTCATTAGTGAAATAATATACGAACACTTAGAACGATACAATATTCTAGCAGAACAACATAAAAGATGTAGGAAAAATAGCCAGGGATGTAAAGAACAGTTGATAATTGATGAAATTGCAATGAAACACAAACTAGTAAATCACAAACTAGAAATAGAAATATTCACACAATGTACATTGATTATAAAAAGCATTTGATTCTGTCCCTCATAGCTGGTTAATTTACGTACTAAAACATTACAAAATACACCTAATCTGATTTCATTCTTAAACATAATAATGCTTCAATGGAAGACTAAACTTAAATTAACAAATAACAAGACTTTAACCACCCCGAAATTAAAATACAAAGAGGTATATTTCAGGGGACGCTCTTAGCCATTATGGTTTTGTATAGCCCTTAACCCCTTGTCTGAATTGCTGAACAACACTAATATAGGATTTAAATTAAAACTTAATAATTCATTTCATACGCTCACACATTTACTGTATATGGGTGACATCAAAATTTATGCAACCAATAACACCGAACTTTCAAAACTAGCAGATATCACACAATTATTTTCCAAAGACATCAAAATGCAATTCAGGTTGATAAATGCAAAATACATTCAATTGTCCGTGGAAAATCTCAAAATACTTCTTATTTGCTTGATACGGGTGAACAAAGAGCCCATGGACGAACATAGCACTTATAAATACTTAGGTTTTCATCAGGCCAAACATATCAATCAAAAACAAGCAAAATAGATGTAACAAAAAATATAAAACTAGAATAAACCAAATTTTGAGAACCCAACTTAATTCACGAAATACGACAAAGGCCTTAAACACATACGCGATACCAATTCCTACATATTCCTTTGGTATTATAAATTGGTCCCAAACTAATTTAATTAAACTACAGCGTACAATAAATACACACATGACAGCAAACAGAAAACACCACCCGAGATCGTGCACTCAACGTCTCACATTACCGCGTCAAGATGGGGAGGGTTTGTCGACATACAAAATTTACACAATAACCTCATCAACAAATTACGCAATTATTTCTATACGAAAGCTGAAAAATCACAATAACACAAACACATAGTAGATATAGACAAGAAAATAACTCCTCTTAATTTAAACGACTGAGACTTTCAACCAAAAATATTAAGCAAACAGCAGAAAATAGATAAGTGGTCACAAAAATCCCTACACCGAAGGCACCTTGCCGATTTAAATCAGACACATGTCGACATTCAAGCGTCGAACGAATGGTTGCGGAAAGGGGAGCTCTTCCCGGAGACGGAAGCCTTTGTGATTGCTATCCAGGATCAAGTCATAAACACACGTACCTATCAAAAACACATTATTCACATTCCTAACCTACTCACCGATCTATGCAGACGATGCCAAAGTGGCACAGAAACAATTCAACATATTATCGGTGCTTGCAAATCTATAGTTCAAACAGATTACAAACATAGATATGATCAAGTTGCTTCAATCATTCACCAAAATCTTGCTCACAGACATTCATTCGTACCTAAAAAAATAGCTTATTACAAGTATAAACCTAGTACTGTTTTAGAAAACAAATTATTTAAAATTTACTGGGATAGGACAATTATTACCGACAAGACTATACATTACAATAGACCGGATATAACAATACTAGACAAAGTTAAGAAATTAGTTTTCATAATCGATATTGCAGTTTGTAACACACAAAACCTTATTACGACTTACTCAGAAAAAATGGCTAAATATATAGACCTAGCTACCGAAATAAAAAAGCAATGGTCGATAGAAACAGTCAAAATAGTACCAATAATTATATCTACAACTGGTGTAGTCCCCAAAACTACAAAAAGCAGTCCTTCTCAACACATGTCGCCTTACGCAAATTCCTCAATTCATCAACAGGTATTTAAATTTCTCTAATTCAACTGCCACACTTGGTCAATGCCCGTGTGTCCAGTACTCTACCTCTTTTTATTTTACAAAGGGAGAAAAGTTAACCAAATATAAATAATAATAATAATAATAATAATAATAATAAGCCTGATATCGTGTTGATGGACCGGGCACAGTCAAGGATATTTTGGTGGACATTACCATCCCGTATGACGAGAACCTCGTGAAAGCCGAAACAGACAAAAAGACGAAATATCTGGACCTGGCTCACGAGGTGACCGACATGTGGGTGGGTGCCCACTGAAATTATTCCTATAGTTGTTTCTGCGAATGGGTTAATCCCAGTCAGCCTCGCTGAACATCTGAGGCGACTGGGACTCCGTAACCGGACCGCTCCGAGCTCAAATGCAGAAGGCGGTGCTCCTCGATACAGCCCGCATCGTCCGTCGGTTTCTCTCCCTGTCGCCCTAACCTCGGCCGTCTGGTCTCCCTGTCGAGGGCTCCGTCTGGTTAGGTCTTAATATTTATTTATTATTTTTATGTATTTTTATGAGTTTATAACGTATATATTTTAAAGTACTTTATTTGTTTTATTTTATGTATTTTATTTTATGTATATAAAACCCAACCAGACGAGAAAATATAACAAATACCCTATAATAATAATAATAAGCCCCTCACAAATCTAACTCCACGTCCGGCTTTACCATCTTATGCCACGTGAGGGGCGGACATTGGCAGCATTATGCTAAATACTTACCAATGACAAACGGAGCACTAGTAAATTCGAAATAGCGATGCGTCTCAGACCTAGAAATAGACTACTCCAGGCGGGTCCCAGAAATGGGAATCCCGCCCCGAGCCTTCAAGCTCGGGCAGCCCCACGTATTCTGGAGGGCACCGTATCGCTACCACTTGCCCAGTATCCAACTGTTGCAGGAAACAAAGAAACAAACAAAACATCATCACTTGATATATCCTCATGCCCATCGTCACCTGAATCTTCAACACAAAGTCTCTTTATACCCCCCAGCTCTTCATCACAATATCTTCAAACGACTTTATCGTCTCGGTCAACCACTCTTTCACCAATGTCAGACAATGCTGTGCAGGAAGCTTACGCAAATTATCCTGCATCCATTACTGACAGTACTAACTCTACGCAAATATCTCAAACAAATTTGCCCTTAAACTGCGTAGACACTTACACACAAATACACAATACAAACACGAACACACAAGCAAGAAGTGTTTTGCAAGAAATACTGCCTGCAACCACTCTTGCTGGCAAAAGTAGACAACGGATGAAGTGGACTAATAAAATAAATTATGAACTACTCCGTTGCTACTACATAGTTACAAAATGTGAAGAAAATCTGACAGCCTACAGGCCCCTGTTACACAAAAAATTTATTGATATTTTCCCAGAATTAAGCCATTTAACAGAACAAAGATTAGCAGATCAGATAAGAGTTATACACAGAAATAATAGAATATCAGCATCAGAGCGAGAAAATATAAAGCAGTCCGTAGCACAAACAATCACGACCCTAGACAACCCTGAATCATTAACTATGGTTAACGACGTAATAACACCTGTATCAACATATAACATTCATCTCACAAGCATTGTCAATACAAATACACAGGCAACTGAACTAACAAATAACATGATTCAGGAATCTGTACAAACCATTCACAACACCAACAACAACAACAATACTCACAACCCACAAATAGATGAAACAGTAGATAACTCGCCACATGCACTAGAACTTACATCACTTTCACAATGTCCGTCAAGTTCAGAGTATACTTATGAACATATCAAACACATAACCCTGAATTAGATAGCACAACAAAAGACCAATTAAATTTAAAACAATTAAAAATACTTTCACTGAAATGTGTATTAAATATAAAGGTACTGATCCTACTCTTAGACCAGTCATTCTAACATACAGACAACAAGAAAAACTATTAAAACAGTAAATACTATCAACGAAATATTAAAAAACATCTTGAAGAAAAGAAGTTCTCACTATTGAAGATATTCATGAAAGTATATACTGCGCAGCTATTACCGTCGCGACATTACATACAAAACCTACATATAGAAAACCACAACAACGTTAAAAAAATTGTAAATTCAATAGGAGGACCAAAGGTTCCACGGTGGCAACTTCGATTAGAAAATAAAGTAACTTTGCTCCGGAAAAAATAGGACAATTTACACAATATTTGAACGGAAATATTGCATACAAAACAACGGAAAATAAACCCTAAGAACAAAACAAAGACGAAATTCTTGACGAACTAGATAAATACAAACAAAGATTAAATCAAATACTTAAAACTCAATTATCGGCAAGAAACAAAACCAAAGCAATCAATACATACGCCATCCCAATATTAACATACTCTTTTGGTATCATAAAATGGTCATATACAGAACTAGAGGCGTTAAATACCTAACAAGAAAATCATGTAACACACATAACATTCATCATATACATTCTGCTGTCGAGAGATTTACATTAAAAAGAAAACATGGTGGTCGAGGCTTCATAGATATAAGAAATCTTCACTACGCGCAAGTACACAATCTACGCAATTATTTCCTTAATAAAGCTGAAAATAATAAGATTCATAGAGCAATAGTAAATATTTTCACATCTACATCACCTTTACAACTAAACAATAGGGAGTTTGATCCCAAACAAAAATAACCAATGATGAACATAAGATAGAAAATTGGAAAAAAAGGCCATACACGGTAAATATCCATATCAATTACAACAAGAGCATATTGATTGCAAAGCATCAAATACCTGGCTTACTAAAGGTAACATATTCGGTGAAACAGAAGGATTTCTTATCGCAATCCAAGATCAAATAATAAAACACGCAATTACACCCGGTATATATTAAAAGAACCCATTGAAACAGATAAATGTAAAATTAACAGTATTATTAAAGGACAACACAAAGAAACAGACCCTTATAATCTATCTTGTCAAAATGATATTATAAGAAGTATGGAGTTTAAAGAAACCTATAAATATCTTGGGTATCATCAAAATACAACAATACCTCACACAGAAATAAAAACGCCCTCAGAAGTGAATACAAACAAAGATTAAATCAAATACTTAAAACTCAATTATCGGCAAGAAACAAAACCAAAGCAATCAATACATACGCCATCCCAATATTAACATACTCTTTTGGTATCATAAAATGGTCATATACAGAACTAGAGGCGTTAAATACCTAACAAGAAAATCATGTAACACACATAACATTCATCATATACATTCTGCTGTCGAGAGATTTACATTAAAAAGAAAACATGGTGGTCGAGGCTTCATAGATATAAGAAATCTTCACTACGCGCAAGTACACAATCTACGCAATTATTTCCTTAATAAAGCTGAAAATAATAAGATTCATAGAGCAATAGTAAATATTTTCACATCTACATCACCTTTACAACTAAACAATAGGGAGTTTGATCCCAAACAAAAATAACCAATGATGAACATAAGATAGAAAATTGGAAAAAAAGGCCATACACGGTAAATATCCATATCAATTACAACAAGAGCATATTGATTGCAAAGCATCAAATACCTGGCTTACTAAAGGTAACATATTCGGTGAAACAGAAGGATTTCTTATCGCAATCCAAGATCAAATAATAAAACACGCAATTACACCCGGTATATATTAAAAGAACCCATTGAAACAGATAAATGTAAAATTAACAGTATTATTAAAGGACAACACAAAGAAACAGACCCTTATAATCTATCTTGTCAAAATGATATTATAAGAAGTATGGAGTTTAAAGAAACCTATAAATAACACAGAAATAAAAACGCCCTCAGAAGTGAATACAAACAAAGATTAAATCAAATACTTAAAACTCAATTATCGGCAAGAAACAAAACCAAAGCAATCAATACATACGCCATCCCAATATTAACATACTCTTTTGGTATCATAAAATGGTCATATACAGAACTAGAGGCGTTAAATACCTAACAAGAAAATCATGTAACACACATAACATTCATCATATACATTCTGCTGTCGAGAGATTTACATTAAAAAGAAAACATGGTGGTCGAGGCTTCATAGATATAAGAAATCTTCACTACGCGCAAGTACACAATCTACGCAATTATTTCCTTAATAAAGCTGAAAATAATAAGATTCATAGAGCAATAGTAAATATTTTCACATCTACATCACCTTTACAACTAAACAATAGGGAGTTTGATCCCAAACAAAAATAACCAATGATGAACATAAGATAGAAAATTGGAAAAAAAGGCCATACACGGTAAATATCCATATCAATTACAACAAGAGCATATTGATTGCAAAGCATCAAATACCTGGCTTACTAAAGGTAACATATTCGGTGAAACAGAAGGATTTCTTATCGCAATCCAAGATCAAATAATAAAACACGCAATTACACCCGGTATATATTAAAAGAACCCATTGAAACAGATAAATGTAAAATTAACAGTATTATTAAAGGACAACACAAAGAAACAGACCCTTATAATCTATCTTGTCAAAATGATATTATAAGAAGTATGGAGTTTAAAGAAACCTATAAATAACACAGAAATAAAAACGCCCTCAGAAGTGAATACAAACAAAGATTAAATCAAATACTTAAAACTCAATTATCGGCAAGAAACAAAACCAAAGCAATCAATACATACGCCATCCCAATATTAACATACTCTTTTGGTATCATAAAATGGTCATATACAGAACTAGAGGCGTTAAATACCTAACAAGAAAATCATGTAACACACATAACATTCATCATATACATTCTGCTGTCGAGAGATTTACATTAAAAAGAAAACATGGTGGTCGAGGCTTCATAGATATAAGAAATCTTCACTACGCGCAAGTACACAATCTACGCAATTATTTCCTTAATAAAGCTGAAAATAATAAGATTCATAGAGCAATAGTAAATATTTTCACATCTACATCACCTTTACAACTAAACAATAGGGAGTTTGATCCCAAACAAAATATAACCAATGATGAACATAAGATAGAAAATTGGAAAAAAAAGGCCATACACGGTAAATATCCATATCAATTACAACAAGAGCATATTGATTGCAAAGCATCAAATACCTGGCTTACTAAAGGTAACATGTTCGGTGAAACAGAAGGATTTCTTATCGCAATCCAAGATCAAATAATAAAGACACGCAATTACACCCGGTATATATTAAAAGAACCCATTGAAACAGATAAATGTAGATTATGTTAATGAAACAATTGACCATATCACAGGAGGTTGTAGCACATTAGCCAATAAAGAATATACACACCGCCATGACAACGTAGCCAAACATATACATCAGCAACTTGCTCTTAAACACAAACTTTTAGACACGTATACGCCCTATTACAAATACAAACCTACAAATGTCCTGGAAAATGAAAATTCCAAGTTATACTGGAACAGAGACATAATTACAGATCGAACAATTCTTAGCAATAGACCAGATATTACTTTAACTTTAAAATCTACTAAAACTACATACCTAATAGACATATCTGTACCCAACACTAACAACCTTAAGCAAAAACACACAGAGAAGATCCAAAATACATACCTCTTGCTGATGAAATAAAACAAATGTGGCATCAGGATGACGTAAAAGTAGTCCTGATTATAATTTCATCCACTGGTGTCGTCCCCAAAATACTCCGTAATGCCCTTAAAATATTGGAGCTTGAAGAAAATACATACATACCACTTCAAAAGTCCATAGTAATTGATACTTGTTCGATAGTTCGCCGTTTCTTAAACCCATCGTCCCTGACTTTGCTCTGCCCACCAGAAAGTGATTTACAAAACACGACATAAAAAACACTTAACAGATTCCACGTCAAGGAATAGAAGACTTGGCTAAGCCCGTCTCTGTTTCTCTTAAAATTACCAGCTCTATAGCTGAGTTAAGCTAAGCTTACATATAATAATAATAATAATAATAACCCACCCAAAGGATCACCTTGACGTGACGGGTATTAATTACTGGTTAAATGGACCTAACAACTTTCCATAAATTTATTTTCACTATAACCCAAACCAACGATCCTGAACCGAATGAATGGAGAATCGAATGGAAAGTCAATCAAAGAGATATAGTTTACGGCCGCTGCCGGGGTCACCAGGGCGCATCTGGAGCCGACGCTGGATGCCACAGCATGCGAACCGTGGGCGACGGGGGACTGAGCAGGCGGGTTCCCCTCGATAAAAATATTACAGCCGATCGATCACCGTCACCTTCATTTTCATCCACTTCTGAACATTCACTCTTTCACAACATTCCGTCACCTTCTTCAACCCAAAGCATATTTCGATCACCTGCTTCATCAATATCATCTACAAATTCATCCAGAAATACAAGGTCAACGGCTGTTGTGCAGGAGGCATTTGCCAATAATCCTGTACCCACTGCTGGCCATACCCGTGCGCGAAAAAAATGGACTGAAGATATGAACCGATTTATATGGCGCACATACCTAGTAATAACTAAATGTGAAACCACAAATATGAACAACTACTTGGAACACTTACACCAGAATTTTTTATAATAGATACCCTGAAATGCGTGCCAATCGCCAACGAATAGGTGACCAAAGAAGGGCTGTATTGAGAAGAAAGTTATTACCACAGCATATTCTTGATGAAATAAGTCGAGAAGTAAGTGAACACATACAAACCGATAACTTAAAGCAGACTCTGATATATAACTCTAAACAAGTACCCACAATGTCACAGCCACAGAAAAACACTTCTTACAACACTAGAATGAAATGATCAGATGAAATTAATGCGGAAATAGTTAGGTGTTATTTTGAAGTAACCGATTTAGAGATAAACAAGACTGCTTATAGAAAAAAATGTATGATTTATTCATAGAAAGACAACCGTACTTATCTCACATTACCGAACAGAGTTGCAGATCAAAGGCGTTTAATATTTAACAATAAGATATACACAAACAAAATTAAGGAATTGAAAAAAGTAGAATTAAAATTAATACAATTAAACAGTCATATAGAAATCAGCACAGAGCATAACAACACTTTAACGGACCAAACACAAACCAATTCCGAAAATGAAATTGATATAAAAGAAACGTCAATAAACAACACCCAACAAGAAAACATATTAGACAGTACATTAACACTCACCGAAACACCAACATTATCAAACACTGAAAATAATAGTGACCTGCCCCATTCCCAAAATTACATAGAAATAAAAGTTATATAAGTTAATAAGAAAAATTATATAAGTCACGATAGCCGAGTGGTTGGGTGGTCGGAATTTCGAGTCAATAGACCCGAGTTCGATCCCCAGTTGGTAGGCTCGTACCAATGGGTTTTTCAAAAACTTATGTACGAATATCGTTGGCTTGGACATAAAGGCGGCGACGGGCTCACCACCTGTCACGTTGTCCCGAAAATATCTTCGGTGAAAGGTGGGTCGAAGGGACTTAATTGTCTAGACTCGGCCTCTGTCTACCCCTGTATTGGGAATTGCGTGAAGATATTTATATTTATTTATTATATTTACATAGAAATAAATAAAATCGAAATAGAATTTAACAATGCTCTTGCCCGATTCAAAAATATTGACCCAGAAGTAAGACCATACACCCCGAAAAAAAAAATCATCGCGTAAATTTGCTCAAATTATATCTCATTTGAATAATGTTATTCTTCCAAAACACATCAACAACGACTTAGATTTTACTTCATTGCACACTATAATATATTCAGCAGCCTTCACGGCTGCCACTTGTAACGGCACTAGGTTTAACAAAGAGGAAACTATAAACACTAAACTTCGAAACAGAAAACCTAATTGGCAAAGGAGATTGGAAAATAGAATTGAAAAATATAGATTGGAAATAGGGAGATTAACACAATACATTCTAGGAAATAGAAACCAAAAAATACAAAATACTGTAGAAGACATAAAGGTGAAATATAAATATCATTCTCGACATGAAGAACCTAACACTGAACTACAACATTTTCTCGACACACTTAAACAAAAATTAAACGCAGTTTCAAATAGACTAAAAAGATATTTAACTTGTACTAAAAGAAAACAGCAAAACACAACATTTATATATAATGAGAAACAATTCTATAGAACGCTAGGCCACCGTCAAAAAACTAATACCAGTGAATCTCCCTCGCCACAAAGCTTAAAACAATATTGGTCAGATATCTGGGAAAATCCTGTCCAACATAATATTGAAGCTAATTGGTTGGACAAAACAGCAAACACAGCACATATTAACCAAATGGATGTTAATAACATTTCAGTAAACACTTTCATTAAAATCATCAAAGGTACACACAACTGGAAGGCACAGGGAACCGACAATATACATAATTATTGGTACAAAAAGTTCACTTGTACACATCCACCTATCCACAGTCACATTTGCCAATTCATACAGACATCACAATTAATGCCAACCTTCGTTACAAATGGAATAAATTACATGCTACCAAAAGGTGAAAACTTAAAAAATCCCGAAAATTACAGACCCATCACCTGCCTACAAACCATATATAAGATTATTACTGGCTTCATTAGTTAAATAATATACGAACACTTAGAACGATACAATATTCTAGCAGAACAACATAAAAGATGTAGGAAAAATAGCCAGGGATGTAAAGAACAGTTGATAATTGATGAAATTGCAATGAAACAATCACAAACTAGAAATAGAAATATTCACACAATGTACATTGATTATAAAAAAGCATTTGATTCTGTCCCTCATAGCTGGTTAATTTACGTACTAAAACATTACAAAATACACCCTAATCTGATTTCATTCTTAAACATAATAATGCTTCAATGGAAGACTAAACTTAAATTAACAAATAACAAGACTTTAACCACCCCCGAAATTAAAATACAAAGAGGTATATTTCAGGGGGACGCTCTTAGCCCATTATGGTTTTGTATAGCCCTTAACCCCTTGTCTGAATTGCTGAACAACACTAATATAGGATTTAAATTAAAACTTAATAATTCATTTCATACGCTCACACATTTACTGTATATGGGTGACATCAAAATTTATGCAACCAATAACACCGAACTTTCAAAACTAGCAGATATCACACAATTATTTTCCAAAGACATCAAAATGCAACTCGGAGTTGATAAATGCAAAATACATTCAATTGTCCGTGGAAAATCTCAAAATACTTCTTATTTGCTTGATACGGGTGAACAAAGAGCCCATGGACGAACATAGCACTTATAAATACTTAGGTTTTCATCAGGCCAAACATATCAATCAAAAACAAGCAAAAATAGATTTAACAAAAAAAATATAAAACTAGAATAAACCAAATTTTGAGAACCCAACTTAATTCACGAAATACGACAAAGGCCTTAAACACATACGCGATACCAATTCTTACATATTCCTTTGGTATTATAAATTGGTCCCAAACTGATTTAATTAAACTACAGCGTACAATAAATACACACATGACAGCAAACAGAAAACACCACCCGAGATCGTGCACTCAACGTCTCACATTACCGCGTCAAGATGGGGGGAGGGGTTTTGTCGACATACAAAATTTACACAATAACCTCATCAACAAATTACGCAAATATTTCTATACGAAAGCTGAACAATCACAATTACACAAATACATAGTAGATATAGACAAGAAAATAACTCCTCTTAATTTAAACGACCGAGACTTTCAACCAAAAATATTAAGCAAACAGCAGAAAATAGATAAGTGGTCACAAAAATCCCTACACCGAAGGCACCTTGCCGATTTAAATCAGACACATGTCGACATTCAAGCGTCGAACGAATGGTTGCGGATAGGGGAGCTCTTCCCGGAGACGGAAGCCTTTGTGATTGCTATCCAGGATCAAGTCATAAACACACGTACCTATCAAAAACACATTATTCACATTCCTAACCTACTCACCGATCTATGCAGACGATGCCAAAGTGGCACAGAAACAATTCAACATATTATCGGTGCTTACAAATCTATAGTTCAAACAGATTACAAACATAGATATGATCAAGTTGCTTCAATCATTCACCAAAATCTTGCTCACAGACATTCATTCGTACCTAAAAAAATAGCTTATTACAAGTATAAACCTAGTACTGTCTTAGAAAACAAATTATTTAAAATTTACTGGGATAGGACAATTATTACCGACAAGACTATACATTACAATAGACCGGATATAACAATACTAGACAAAGTTAAGAAATTAGTTTTCATAATCGATATTGCAGTTTGTAACACACACAACCTTATTACGACTTACTCAGAAAAAATGGCTAAATATATAGACCTAGCTACCGAAATAAAAAAGCAATGGTCGATAGAAACAGTCAAAATAGTGCCAATAATTATATCTACAACTGGTGTAGTCCCCAAAACTACAAAAAGCAGTCCTTCTCAACTCATGTCGCCTTACACGCAAATTCCTCAATTCATCAACAGGTATTTAAATTTCTCTAATTCCAACTGCCACACTTGGTCAATGCCCGTGTGTCCAGTACTCTACCTCTTTTTTATTTTACAAAAGGGAGAAAAGTTAACCATATATAAATAATAATAATAATAATAATAATAATAATAATAAGCCTGATATCGTGTTGATGGACCGGGCACAGTCAAGGATATTTTTGGTGGACATTACCATCCCGTATGACGAGAACCTCGTGAAAGCCGAAACAGACAAAAGACGAAATATCTGGACCTGGCTCACGAGGTGACCGACATGTGGGGTGGGGTGCCCACTGAAATTATTCCTATAGTTGTTTCTGCGAATGGGTTAATCCCAGTCAGCCTCGCTGAACATCTGAGGCGACTGGGACTCCGTGGCGGACCGCTCCGAGCTCAAATGCAGAAGGCGGTGCTCCTCGATACAGCCCGCATCGTCCGTCGGTTTCTCTCCCTGTCGCCCTAACCTCGGCCGTCTGGTCTCCCCTGTCGAGGGCTCCCGTCTGGTTAGGTCTTAATATTTATTTATTATTTTTATGTATTTTTATGGGTTTATAACGTATATATTTTAAAGTACTTTATTTGTTTTATTTTATGTATTTTTATTTTTATGTATATAAAAACCCAACCAGACGAGAAAATATAACAAATACCCTATAATAATAATAATAAGCCCCTCACAAATCTAACTCCACGTCCGGCTTTAGCATCTTATGCCACGTGAGGGGAGGACATTGGCAGCATTATGCTAAATACTTACCAATGACAAACGGAGCACTAGTAAATTCGAAATAGCGATGCGTCTCAGACCTAGAAATAGACTACTCCAGGCGGGTCCCAGAAATGGGGAATCCCGCCCCGAGCCTTCAAGCTCGGGCAGCCCCACGTATTCTGGAGGGGGCACCGTATCGCTACCACTTGCCCAGTATCCAACTGTTGCAGGAAACAAAGAAACAAACAAAACATCATCACTTGATATATCCTCATGCCCATCGTCACCTGAATCTTCAACACAAAGTCTCTTTATACCCCCCAGCTCTTCATCACAATATCTTCAAACGACTTTATCGTCTCGGTCAACCACTCTTTCACCAATGTCAGACAATGCTGTGCAGGAAGCTTACGCAAATTATCCTGCATCCATTACTGACAGTACTAACTCTACGCAAATATCTCAAACAAATTTGCCCTTAAACTGCGTAGACACTTACACACAAATACACAATACAAACACGAACACACAAGCAAGAAGTGTTTTGCAAGAAATACTGCCTGCAACCACTCTTGCTGGCAAAAGTAGACAACGGATGAAGTGGACTAATAAAATAAATTATGAACTACTCCGTTGCTACTACATAGTTACAAAATGTGAAGAAAATCTGACAGCCTACAGGCCCCTGTTACACAAAAATTTATTGATATTTTCCCAGAATTAAGCCATTTAACAGAACAAAGATTAGCAGATCAGATAAGAGTTATACACAGAAATAATAGAATATCAGCATCAGAGCGAGAAAATATAAAGCAGTCCGTAGCACAAACAATCACGACCCTAGACAACCCTGAATCATTAACTATGGTTAACGACGTAATAACACCTGTATCAACATATAACATTCATCTCACAAGCATTGTCAATACAAATACACAGGCAACTGAACTAACAAATAACATGATTCAGGAATCTGTACAAACCATTCACAACACCAACAACAACAACAATACTCACAACCCACAAATAGATGAAACAGTAGATAACTCGCCACATGCACTAGAACTTACATCACTTTCACAATGTCCGTCAAGTTCAGAGTATACTTATGAACATATCCAAACACATAACCCTGAATTAGATAGCACAACAAAAGACCAATTAAATTTAAAACAATTAAAATACTTTCACTGAAATGTGTATTAAATATAAAGGTACTGATCCTACTCTTAGACCAGTCATTCCTAACATACAGACAACAAGAAAAACTATTAAAACAGTAAATACTATCAACGAAATATTAAAAACATCTTGAAGAAAAAGAAGTTCTCACTATTGAAGATATTCATGAAAGTATATACTGCGCAGCTATTACCGTCGCGACATTACATACAAAACCTACATATATAGAAAACCACAACAACGTTAAAAAATTGTAAATTCAATAGGAGGACCAAAGGTTCCACGGTGGCAACTTCGATTAGAAAATAAAGTAACTTTGCTCCGGAAAAAAATAGGACAATTTACTCAATATTTGAACGGAAATATTGCATACAAAAAACAACGGAAAATAAACCCTAAGAACAAAAACAAAGACGAAATTCTTGACGAACTAGATAAATACAAACAAAACCTGCAAGCATATTCAAAACGACTACGTAGATATAAATTAAGTAACCAGAGAAAAACAGACAATAAATTGTTCAATACAAATCAAAAACTATTCTACCGAAACCTAAACAAGGAGCAAATAAACGTTACGGAACAACCTAATATGTCTGAAGTAAAGGGTTTCTGGGAAAATTTATGGTCTAAACCAGTAGAACATAACTCCCACTCATCCTGGGTAACCATAGAGGAAGAGGAAATGAAAAACATAGTCCCCACGCCAGAAATAGTAATAAGTAAAGAAGATGTAGAAAGAGCGGTAAAAAACACCCTAAACTGGAAAGCTCCAGGACCAGACACAGTCCAAAACTACTGGCTCAAATACCTGACAGCAATTCACGATTACCTCGCAAATGCATTAAATACACTAATTAAAGATCCACAAAACCTACCTGCTTTTCTCACACAAGGTATCACCTACTTAAAACCCAAAGACCCAAACACAACCAACCCAGCCAAATACCGACCAATTACATGCCTTCCCACAACATATAAACTATTTACATCTATCATCACTCAAAAACTTGATTTACATATATCACGAAACAATATCATAGCAGAGGAACAAAAAGGTTGCTGTAGAGGCTCGAAAGGATGTAAAGTTAAACAGAAACACAGAAACTTATTTTACTCGTACATTGATTATCAAAAGGCCTTTGACAGCATTCCACACTCTTGGCTCATACACGTACTAAAGATATACAAAATTGACAAAAATCTTATACGATTCCTTAAAATAATTATGACTAAATGGACTACCAAACTCAATATCCGGACTAATAGCGTTACACTAAGCACCTCCCCAATAAAAATACTCCGGGGTATCTTTCAAGGCGACTCACTCAGCCCGTTATGGTTTTGCCTGGCTATGAACCCACTTTCTAGAATACTCAACAACTCAGGCTACGGATACCTAATAGACAAAGAAACGAATACTAAACTGACCCACCTTCTTTATATGGACGATATTAAGATTTATGCAGCTAGTAGACAAAGTTTAGATCGTTTACTCAGACTAACGGAAAAATTCAGTAGAGATATTAAAATGACTTTTGGAACAGATAAATGTAAAATTAACAGTATTATTAAAGGACAACACAAAGAAACAGACCCTTATAATCTATCTTGTCAAAATGATATTATAAGAAGTATGGAGTTTAAAGAAACCTATAAATATCTTGGGTATCATCAAAATACAACAATACCTCACACAGAAATAAAAAACGCCCTCAGAAGTGAATACAAACAAAGATTAAATCAAATACTTAAAACTCAATTATCGGCAAGAAACAAAACCAAAGCAATCAATACATACGCCATCCCAATATTAACATACTCTTTTGGTATCATAAAATGGTCATATACAGAACTAGAGGCGTTAAATACCCTAACAAGAAAATCATGTAACACACATAACATTCATCATATACATTCTGCTGTCGAGAGATTTACATTAAAAAGAAAACATGGTGGTCGAGGCTTCATAGATATAAGAAATCTTCACTACGCGCAAGTACACAATCTACGCAATTATTTCCTTAATAAAGCTGAAAATAATAAGATTCATAGAGCAATAGTAAATATTTTCACATCTACATCACCTTTACAACTAAACAATAGGGAGTTTGATCCCAAACAAAAAAATAACCAATGATGAACATAAGATAGAAAATTGGAAAAAAAAGGCCATACACGGTAAATATCCATATCAATTACAACAAGAGCATATTGATTGCAAAGCATCAAATACCTGGCTTACTAAAGGTAACATATTCGGTGAAACAGAAGGATTTCTTATCGCAATCCAAGATCAAATAATAAAGGACACGCAATTACACCCGGTATATATTAAAAGAACCCATTGAAACAGATAAATGTAGATTATGTCACCGTACCACCGAAACAATTGACCATATCACAGGAGGTTGTAGCGCATTAGCCAATAAAGAATATACACACCGCCATGACAACGTAGCCAAACATATACATCAGCAACTTGCTCTTAAACACAAACTTTTAGACACGTATACGCCCTATTACAAATACAAACCTACAAATGTCCTGGAAAATGAAAATTCCAAGTTATACTGGAACAGAGACATAATTACGGATCGAACAATTCTTAGCAATAGACCAGATATTACTTTAACTTTAAAATCTACTAAAACTACATACCTAATAGACATATCTGTACCCAACACTAACAACCTTAAACAAAAACACACAGAGAAGATCCAAAAATACATACCTCTTGCTGATGAAATAAAACAAATGTGGCATCAGGATGTCGTAAAAGTAGTCCCGATTATAATTTCATCCACTGGTGTCGTCCCCAAAATACTCCGTAATGCCCTTAAAATATTGGAGCTTGAAGACAATACATACATACCACTTCAAAAGTCCATAGTAATTGATACTTGTTCGATAGTTCGCCGTTTCTTAAACCCATCGTCCCTGACTTTGCTCTGCCCACCAGAAAGTGATTTACAAAACACAACATAAAAAAAAACACTTAACAGATTCCATGTCAAGGAATAGAAGACTTGGCTAAGCCCGTCTCTGTTTCTCTTAAAATTACCAGCTCTATAGCTGAGTTAAGCTAAGCTTACATATAATAATAATAATAATTTATTGCATAAAACATGGTATATACAGATGTTACATTACACCACAATTGAGAGCAAGCATGTTTTGCTACATATATTAATAGCATGCAAAATTTGTTTTTTTTTTTACAGAAAATATGAATTTTTATTTTTAGAAAGTATTTGTACAGTATTATATTTCTATTTTTTTTATTTACTTATTTAATTTATGAGTTCCTTAACACTATAAAAATTATTTTCATTAAGCCATTGATGCCTCTTTATTTTAAATAATCTTAAATGTAACGTTTTAAAAGAACCAGGAATTTTATTGTATATGTATATATATATATATATATATATATATATATATATATATATATATATATATATATATATATATATATATATATATAAATATATATATATATATATATATATATATATATATATATATATATATATATATATAAATATATATATATATAAATATATATATATATATATATATATATATATATATATATATATATATATATATATATATATATATATATATATATATATATATATATATATATATATATATATATATATATATATATATATATATATATATATATATATATATATATATATATATATATATATATATATATATATATATATATATATATATATATATATATATATATATATATATATATATATATATATATATATATATATATATATATATATATATATATATATATATACACACATAGCTAAACAGTTCTTATTGTATTTAGCTAGTTTAGGAACATCATTAAAAACTAGCCTGTGTCGATTGCATTCTTAATACCTGCGATGGCATCCAGCTACTTCTACTAATTTTTGTTTTAGTGTGTCAAGAATATGAGTTCTGTTCTTGGATTTTCATCATATTGTTGTGATATCTCATTTATGTAAATTTCAATTATTCTACTTCTTTTTCCTTATATAAGGTATGTTATTCTGCTTTTTTCTTCTCGAGATTTCTTTCTAAATGCCGTTGCCCCTATCGTCTTTGATCTTTGTGGCTCTGATTGGAATGTTGTGATAATTCAAGCGTAAGTTGTTCTGTTTACCTTTGCAGCAGTCAACTCAGTGGAGTATATTGCAGTTTAGAGAGTGTTGAAATCTGAATTCATGTTAAAAACTTTTGGGAGGATTATTTCATTGATATAATTTACTATCTTTGGATTTTTTTTGACGGTTTCTGTTTAGGAATGAAGATCCTGTTGGTTAAATCAGTGCCTATAAAATGCTGAAGTGTCTGGAAAAATATTTCACCAATAAGTATACCAGTATCAACTAGTGGTAAGTGTAGAGTGTCTTCAGCAAGGTTGCTTAAGACACTCTACAGCTATAAAGTTTAGAAATGCATTACACATCTCTCTTGCTATAAAGTTTATAAATGCATTTTCAGTGTTAGTGTCAGGTTGCTGTATTATATTATTAGAGTTTGTAAGTTCATCTGTTACTAGTCTTTTTTATTTCATTAAGCCTACCATCGTTGATGTACTTTTAACTGATAATCGCTCTTTTTGATCGGCAATGCGTTGCTGCTTTAAGTGAGCTAGTGCGGCGAACTCATTTAAAAATTCTTCATGTAATGATTTACGATATGTTGTTCTGATTGTATCTAATTGTGTTATCCCATTATATCGATCTCATTACTGATTCATTTGGTCATTTGTGCATCTTATTCTTGTTTGTATTTGTGTGTTATATGTTTGCATTTTTGTGTTATATTGAATATCTAGCCTTAAATATACTCAGTTATTCTCTAAGCTAATTGTTAATTTAATCTTTTTTTGTCTGTTTTAGAAATTTATTACGGACTATAGCTCTTCGCTGGTCTCCTAATCTTTGACGGTTGACTTGTATATTTGGACATTTCTCTATGAATTTCTGATGAAGGAGTTCGAGATAATTCTTCGACTCTGTATCGAGTTGGGAAAGTTAAACGTTACGTAATTTAAGCTCTAGACTCGAAACCAAAAGTTCTATCATAGAAAACGATTCGAGTTAATTATCATTACTGGATGGTACATTACTTACTTGCCTAGGAGTTTTCTACATCGAAATAGCGGAATAAAAATCGCTTTATTTATTTTGAAATATTTACATACATCACTTATTTTGTTAAGAAACTGCAGTACAGTTAGTGTTGAGTTTCGATTTAAATAAAAAAGCGGCAGTATAATTTTAGAGCGTTAGACTTTTTAAATAGTTTAATAAATTAAATTTTACTAACACATTTTTAAATTTATGGCACTTATAGTAATAGTATATTAATAGACATTAGTATTTTATACATAAATATATGATTATTAATTAGTCACGAGTGGTGAAGTCATCGGAATTCGTGTCAAGAGACCTTAGTTCGATCTTTAGGTGGTAGGCTCGTACCAATGGGTTTTATCAAAAAACTTATTTATATCGTTAGTATGGATATAAAGACGGCGACAGACGGCATCACCTGTCAAGTTGCAAGAAAAATATCTTCGGGCTAATTATTAGGATTGTTATGATTAAATATATTCGATGACATTAGTTTATTTTTTAAGTATGTTTTATATTTATTTATCTTTTTACATTAATTTGTAAATTTTTAAATAGTTATTATTATTACATTGTAAATTTTTATCTTATAAGTGCTAGTATCTATCTTAATATAAAAAAGTATATTAATTTCTGTACCTGATGTACATATTTGCATTCCGACACGGCGAAACACGATTTACATATATGTATGGTTTCCGGGAAAGGTGGGTCAAAAGGATTTATTTGTCTGGACCTCTACTCTACTCTACACTACTCTATCCCATTACTGGGAATGACGTATTACAATTATATTTCTATTATTATTATTATGGTTTGTTCAATTTCTTTCGTCAAACGCATAAAAAATCTTTTTTTTAAGCCCCGAGCAAACTGACAATAGGACTAACGCCTATTTTTCACATTTTCTACTGTTTCCTTTAACGAGCTCGAAATTTGAATTAACTGTCTACGACAACAATGGTTTCGAGGGCCTTTATGGCATTGAGTTTTCGTTTCGCGTGCACTGTCATGGACTAAAATAAAACAGCATTTTTTTATCCATTGTTTACTATAATACGCTTTTAGGAAATGAATGACATGAAACTCGTGTCCAGATGAAGCAAAAAAGAACAAAGTAGGGGAACAAAATCCACACAATTTTTGCTTTCCTGTACTCTTATTTAATAAAATTTAGGACCTATTTTCACTTATTGTTGTTTTGGTGGTTTTCGCTTTATGTACATGGTCTTAATAAAAGTATTATATATAATATAAGAAAGAGAAAATTGTCTGAACACTTAGGTTCAAATTTAGCCGTAGGGCTCTCTAAAACATCTAGATTTTCGTGTGTCTCAATTAATTTCCAAATAGTATCCTGCGGTCTGTTTTAATGCTACTTGTATATATTCTGAAATTTTATATGTAGTGACATTTATAAAACACATATTTTGTTACGAATTAAGTGGAAAGCTAAGAGTATAATTACACCGTACTTACGTTCCGCTCACTTTCTTGCCACTGTATATATAAGCCCCGGTTATTCATATAATGCACAAAAATATCCCTTGTTATACTATGTGTTACATATAATATTAATCTATAATATTAATCTATTAGTACAATATTATGGAACATCTTGATGTTTTAATAGGAACTTATTTCTGGTTTCATTACAATTTAAGATTCAATTCCATTGCTTTAAAATTAATAAATAATAAAAAAAGGTTTTTAAAATACGCAATACGCTGGTAAAAGTGTTATGCTAAGTAATAATGTTATTCGTAATTACTTTTCATTCATCTCTTAGGAATACAAATTGAGTTGCCCAAAATTACTTAGAAAGAAAACGTTTTGCAGAAGTATTTGTATTTTATGGTTCATTAGTATTAATTGATTACTTTTTCAATAATTTTATTGTATAACCGTATTAAGTGCTATGCCTGATATGTGAGTGTTGGTGACATTAAAATTTAAAAAAAGTAAACATGTTCCCAATATACGTATTGATTCTGAAATTACACTAACCTTCAATAGAATAACCTTTAACAACATAATCACTAATATTATTTATTTGAACTATATGGCTAGCTAAGTAACTAATAACCGTTGTTGTCCAACAGATTCTTTATTGGGAACCTCGTACAAACAAACAGTGTAGGACGACACCTCACAAGACGGAGTGCCACCCTACAAAATGTTACGGGGAATCCAAAGAAGCATGTGGTTCAGTTAGGTTTCAGGTTCGTGTTTGGCAAACTTTGGAGAAAGCCTATATTCAGCAGAGGACTTTTGGTACTTTAGGTTGTCTTAATCAACTTATGTGTGAATTATTATTAGCATTACAATAATCTTTTAAGTACATTGTAAAATAAAATTTGATAGAAAATAAACATAGAATGGGATTGTCGTTAAGAAAGATAATCTCAAAAGTAAAGTAGGACTAAATCCGATTACCCTGATTACAGCTTTGGAATCCTGCCAATAGAGCAGTAATATCATGGAGTGAAATTTCAAATTGACGTATTTGATCTAAGAAGATAATTGAGCTATATAAAATTAAAATAAAAAAAAAATATATGTAAAATTAAAATGTTTAATTAAACTTGTCACTGCTAATACATGTATTATGAAGATCAAGAAAGTGTTAATTCTTTGCGAACGAATTCGTACATTAACGAGTATGATACAATACGACGAGTATGGTATGATATAGCAACCAAAAATTTATTTTTACGAATAGTTTGCAACTTTTCGAAATTTTGAGTTGACAAAAATTAAAAAATTTTGCCTCTTTCTGTTATCAAAGCATATAGAAATAGTAATACGTAGGTGACATGTTAAAAGCTAGAGCGAACACCGCGGCATGAATTATTTACAGGGAAAAATGTTCAGCCTGGTCCGTGTATATTCATCAGAAAGCATACTATGATCGTTTCGTACGAATGATTATAAATACCTGTAGTAATAATGCATAAAGTGTTTTATACAGTTCATAAATTATATAACTAATTTCACGTGTTAAGTTAATATATACAATTTGCAGATGAGAGCTAAAAAATGAAACTAGGTAGTAAAATAAAAGCTGAGACTACGGGGAAGATCGTGGAATGCCATGAGCATGACACCTTTTAAAAAGATCAAAGCGATCAAAGAAGAAGTCGATAGATAGAATCCCAAATAGGCTTCGTAGAAAGGTGGGTAGAAAGGAATAGATAGATAGAAGTAGGTGTAAATATATATTATAAATTACATTAATTACTCATGCAATAAATATAACCTTAAAGGATAATAAATCAGCACTCAAAGCGTAAATGTACCGACATTTTGAAATTAAAGTCTTATGATTAGTTCATAGTTGAATGGTTGAATCTACGGCTCAGATTAAGTTACATTATATTATATTGCTTTTCTTCTTATATACGCAGTTACTATTTACTAAGTGCTTTAGCTATTACAAAATCATTTTATTATTAATGTTGAAAAATAAAACAAAATACATAATCATTTTATGTTTAACCTGTCACCTTTTTTCCATACACAATTTACGAAACAATTCAATGTTAATTAAAAAGAAAATTTTACACAAAATTACTTCTACTTACTTAGACATATAAGAAAAATATGTCTTTCTCAAAAACTGTTAAGTAACTAAAGTACGTCTTTGCTTTTCTAATCCATAAGTTTTTCTTAAGATTAACCTGACACAATGAGTATTATGGTAAATCAAAATATATTTGGCAATTTCAAAAATTTCGCATCAGCGGTGCGGCCTTCAACTCGATTGTGAAGGGCACGGAAAGCTAAAGTCCAGATCCGCCGCCGGGTGTCGGTTGGGCTGGTGCTCAGTCAAGCACCCGCCTTCCTGAGCCCCATGGTCTCCGGGTGGCGGATTGGGAGGGGTTCGTCACCCACACGGGTTTGGAGGTCAAGGGTAGATGAGGCCGTGATTCGGCGCGTCCGAAATAAGTTGACCCACTTGGACTGGCCTCTTCTAGTCCAGCTATGTGGATTCCTCTGAATCAATCGTGGGTGTCCACGGTTAATAAGCCTAACCAACACAAAGCAGGAATTCGTTTGCGGGGAGAAACCATTATCTATTATATACATTGACGAGTAACGAAAATAATTGAAACCTCGGCCCGTTGAAAAGTGACCGTGATAAGTCTCCAACCCAATTTGATCTAAGTTATAAACATTGCACAAGGTGGCGTTAAGACGGGCGCCCCTAAAAGATGCATGCCTTAATAACATTTGTTAAGTAATGCCGGTTAGTTATATTTTTAATTAATTATTTGTTTAATTTCGTTTTGTTTTTAATAATTTTGATGTAGATGTAGGACAATAAACCTAATAGTTAATTAAGTGGAGAAGGTATATGGGGACCGTTACACTGGGTGATCTGTTGTATTTGCTGGCTTAACCATCACTGATCAAGTTAATAGGTAAGTGCGCAGACCATGCATTAAAGACGTTTGTTTCAATCAATTCAATCGGCTGCACCATACAGCATAGTTGAATGGATATATCATCATCATTCAAAAGCTTGGTTGTTCTTTATTTTTTTTTATGAATAGGAAGCAAAAGAAGTTATCTACTTTCATTCCAACATTAGTCGCATTAAGGATCACTGAATACTAGTTTTAATTATTAATTTAAGTTTTTTAGTTTTCTTAGTCTGCTGAAGTAAACAATTAGATAGATACTAATTTTCACATCAATCTAACAATCGTGCTTTTTTTAATCCAACCAGACCAATTCTCTGGCGTGCGATAAGATAACAGAGAAATATTTTCACAAGTCCACGGAAGCTGTAATAAAAATAACGACACCCAGTAGAGCAATATCAGACCATATACTGCGATATTTACTGCGAATCTATAATGTGTCAAATGCTTTTGTTGGTAAACCGTATAAAGGTTTAAAATAAAACTACCATGGCTATATAAACCATAGCTTTATTGATAATAAAATACAAATAAAAAAACTAAAATATGTACATCGACATCAATATATATTTTAGTTCTTTACTCGAGATACACGTCTTGAAAAATTAGCAAAGAAAAACATAAATGTTTTCATTAGAGTTAACATTGCTACTATAAGGGTGCGTCTAGATCTAGCGAACGTTCAGGCGCCGCTCGCGCGCTTTAACTGTAATAGTTTGGCGCGCCTGCTTAGCGCAATTCACGCAAGGCTCGCACTGTGCGCGTGCAGCTTGCGTGCATGCAGTTCTGTTCGTTTTCATACTGTATGTCTTACGCAGAAAGTACAGACTTAAAAAGTACCGACGCGAGCGATACTTACTTTCTTATATCACGCACTGTCCCTAACGGGGTAGCCAGGGAGAATAGGTCGTCAATTTTCAAATTAATCCGCTTCTTTCAAATTCATCATTTTCTTTGTGCACACACGTCTAGATATCCGAGTACTCTTGATCCTCCCCTCTTCGATCAATTTTCTCACCATATGTCAAAATGGCATATGTCAAGTTGATGATAGTAGCAACAATTTTTGCATTTACACTGGCTCTCGCATGTGTTGTGACAAACGTGACAAACTAAAAGAATGGAAATTAATATATTGTTTATAGTGAGTGTTAGGTAAGGTTTAAAATATTTAAAATAATAGGTTTGTAATAATTAAAATAAATAATAAATAAATAAATATCTTCGCGCCATTCCCAATACAGGGATAGACAGAGGTCTAGTCTAGACTATTTAGTCCCTTCGATCCACCTTCCACCGAAGATATTTGGGACAACGTGACAGGTGGCGAGCCCGTCGCCGTCTTTATGTCCAGTACATAGAAGTTCTGAAAAAACCCATTGGTACGAGCCTGCCACCTGGGGATCGAATTCGGGTCTGTCGACTCGAATTCCGATCACCCAACCACTCGGCTATCGTGACGTGAATATTTAAAATAATAAAGTATATTCTTTAAGTTTGTAAATATTATGTGATATATCGCATAAATATTCAGAAACATATTTTACAACTATTTATAATTTTGAAATTATATATTAATTTGTTGGAAATATATAGCCATTAGGCCCACTACAAGGACCAACACCACCTAACCAACCACCGGAAGACCAACACGGTCGCAGTCGATAACGGATCTGCTTCAGAGAACTGAATGCGACATAACCCGAGAAGGGAAAAATATTTTTCCCTTAAAAGACAACCATTAAAATTGTACACATTGTTTCATATATACTGCTTTAATATAGAAGTAAGCCGTGAATTTATTTGAATCATTTGTGTATTAGATAATAGGCTTTTCTAGTAAAATATTTCAAAATTACAATAGATATAAAAGATGGACTTACTTACTTACTTACTTACTTATCTTCACTCACAATCCCTGACGGAGTAGCCAGAGAGAACAGATCTCCACTGCATTCAACCTGCTTTTATGCTTCTTCTGACATACCCAGGTTTCGCTGCCAATAACAAAGTCGGTACCAACACTGCGTTATGTATTGCAAGGCGTGCCTTTTGACTAACTTACTACTTTTCACAACGCCTTGCCTTTTGACTAACGCAGTCAGGGCACCATTGACTTTGTTCCCGGCAGCGACACGCCTGTCCACATCTAAATCACATCTTCCATTCCGGCTAAACGAATTCCTCAAGTTTCCAATTTCATTTACCTGTTTTAGACATTCACTAAGATACTGAAAAAATGAATTGCTTTAAAATTATATTTAATTCCGTCTTTAATAGTTTTGCCGTAAGATGCACGAACCGTATCTTTTAGTCCTTGCGATTGATTTTAAAGGTAATAAACTTTTAAAATCAAATTTAACAAAAGTACTTAAAGATTTTCCAAAGAAAATAAATGAACTAATTAATAAAACATGTAATTTTAGTCCACTCCAATTTTGAAAATTATAGAGTTGTTCGTCCACAATAGAGTATTTTATATACTCTATTTGAAGGGACATCTATAATCATCGTCTATTATCTTTGATATTTGTTTAACGACTTGAAAAGCAGTGGAGTACAAATTAGCTGTATGTTTTTATGTACATACAGATTTATTATTTTAGATTAATTAGATAATATTTATTTCTTGACTATTTTATCATTCATCATATGTTCCGTACTCCGTGCCCTCTTAGGTCCGGGAAATAGAAATTATATAGCTTAATATATATAGAAGCTTCTTCAAGATAATATACGATACGACGAAAAAAATGTTTTGAGTATTTCCTGCTTCCCACGTAAAACTAGGGTTAGTCGCTAATCTAGACAAGATGTAGATATCGCAATTTTTAAATTATCACAACAGAATATTAGAAAATCAATATTGATCCAAATCCGTCCTAGACATTTCGCTACATGTGCTCCGCAGGAACCTGTAACATTTTAGGGATAAAATAAACAGCAATTTTGTAATATGAATGATAAGTTTTCGCACTTTGGAAACCAACTCTAATTTTTTTCTTCAGTAGTTTGTTCATAACTTACTAAAACAATAAGACTATTTTAACTTGACCTTTCTGTTGTATGGTGACTCGTACTAAATAGCGATCAAGCTGTATATTTTGTATTACTGAACCGAGTTCAATAATAATTGCACCAGTTTTTAAGTTGGAAAATTGTAATATGGAATAAGCATCAGAATCCGTTCAGTGGTTTAAGCGCCAGCCCTGAACAAACAGACAAGTCCCAGGAACCTATTTCACTGGGTTTCGCTCAAATATCTTTAATGTAAAATGTCTTTTACAATTTTATAATACATAGAATAACCCTTTTTACAAAGTTTTCTTTAATAAATATCCTCTTATTAGGCAGGCTTTGTATATTTATTGGGATTTTGTTGTGGAAGAGTATACAGCGCCCCATGAACTAGTTACTTACATTATGGAGTCTAGTAACCGGTATTATAAGCTTTTGTTTGTTTCTAGTATTTGCTAAGTCACGATAGCCGAGTGGTTGGGTGGTCGGAATTTCGAGTCAAGAGACCCGAGTTCGATCCTCAGGTGGCGGGCTCGTACCAATGGCTTTTTCTAAAACCTTTTTACGAATTACATCGTTTGCTTTGACAGAAAGACGGCGACGCGTTCACCACCTGTAACGTTGTCCCGAAAATATCTTCGGTGGAGGGTGGGTCGTAGGAAATTAATTGTCTAGACTAGACCTCTGTCTACATACAGGGGATTGGGAATTGCGTGAAGATATTTAATATTTTTTTTAATCTAGTATTTGCATTATGCACATCTGAATTCTTGCTAAAAGTATTAATGTTTTTATATGCACATACATAAAATTTTCATATACTCGTATACGAGCTATATATAGAGAGGCCAGTGTTAAGAACCTTATTTTTCTTATCAACTAGCAAGTAAGGACATACGTTTTTTTTAAATATCTTCACGCCATTTTCTGCGACTAGACACTCTTGAGAGTTTCTAGTTATAACCTATTTAGTGTTTCAACGATCCATTGGTTGTATGTCCGAGAAAAAGTGGATTGGATAATTTATAATTCTCTGTTGTACAACAGCGAGTTTATCTATCATTATTTGCTATTCTTCGCAATAATTGTTGTACCAGGTCTAAGCTATAATAAACAATGTTGCTGGCACACACGTTCTCCAAGGTCTGACCAATTGATTATCATATAACTTAGCAAAAAGAAACTATGCGATTAACAAAACATTTTACTTGTCAGACATCAATTATCCACAATAGATATTCCGTTAGGGGATTTGCTATTCCGTTATATAATTATGGTTCAAGAAAATTTAATATTAAAGTGTGCTGAATTTAATAACGCAAATCTGACTGGAATGTCTGGACTCGTAAAATTACAATACAACCTCGAGTCATCTCTCCGTGAAAATTCGTCAGTGAGATTTTATTTGAGATACAGCCACGACGCGCGGTCGTTATCAACTTTTTATGCGTGCCAGAAAAAAATTCTACTTTATTCCATCCAAGTAATAAAAATCTTTATTTCGGCTTGTGAATACAAAATACATTTCCGAATTTCTTCTTTCTCTTCAGAAGTCTTTTCAGAATTTACAGGTAAAGCTAAAACTCACCTGATGTGAAATTGGTTTTATAAAATTCAAAAAAGTGACTTGAGATGGTTTTTGTACTTATTTTATAAAAGTATGAAGTATAAGGGGCAATTTCCATAAAACGTTTCAATAAATATTAAACCAGAAAGAATAAGACTTTGACTAGCGTCGACTAGTTATTGTCGTCCTATATTATATGTCATATCCTTTTTATGGGACAGACCTTGATTTTGTACTGGACTTGGTATATAAAATAATTTAAAGTATGTTTTCTGTATTTGTCGAAAAACGTCTATTTATGTACCAAAATCTGTTTTAAATTTCAACTTTACTAGCTTATAAATAAATACATAGATAGGGACAACATCATATACATTGCTGTGATTCCAAAGTAAGCAGCTTAAGCACTTGTAATATAGAATCAGAAACAACAAAGGTAACGCAAACACACAGACCCAAGAAAATGTAGAAAAAGTATTTTCTACATTGACCCGACCGGGAATTGAACCCGTGACTTCAGAGCTGGCGACACCTTGAAAACCGGAGTGTACGCCCCTCACACGCGTACGTGTACGTCCGCGGAGATCGACTTTAGCGTGCGTTCTTTGCCAACAAATGAGTTTGTTCATTGTATAATGTCATCAGCAGCTAGAATGTACTGGAACTGCTTCCAATGACCATTTTGCTCAATATGCATATAAACAGTCCCTCGATAAATATATATTCCTGTATTTATTGCAGATTTCTTGAAGAAGTCTATATTTAACAGAAGCTGTTTCCTATGTACAGTAGTGGCATGATCCTATAATTCAAATACTACTTTCTATAATTTAAACACTTAACGACCTGTTAAAGTTCACAACATGACATAGGTTTTTAAGAAAATTTTGAGATTTTTAAATTAAAGTAGTACTCCTAACAGTGTCATTAGCATTAATCCCTTTCCTACAAAGCTTTAAATTAACATGATCCAGACAGTTATTTTCTCTAGAAGCAATCATATGGCTTGGTAACATACCATATGTAGATAACATACCTAAGTATTTAGTTCTGTTTTTTTATTCCATGCCAAGTTTATTAGCTTTATGATTAATATTTAAATGTCCTGTAAATATAATATTTTTATAATTTTTAATAGAATCTAAATGCGTTTGAAGTGATTAATTAAATTTTTAATATTGGAAATTATTAATAGTGTAACATAATTAAATTGGAAATTATTATTATAGGAAGGCGATCGATATATTTCAATAATAATAAAATTAAGCATTGCTACTTGTAAACACCATGCATCTACTAATTTTATTTCTTTAATTTTGTCTCTAAGATGTCGATTTAAGGTGCAATAAAATTACTTGTAAGTGCCCTAAATTTTTATATATACTTCTGACATTTTGTTTCTAAAAGTAGTATAATAAGTCTGTTTGAATACCCTGATAATGCCGTAAGGCGAAATCGGTCGGTTAATTAATGAATAATTAAATAAAGTGAATTGTGTACAAGTGTTCCAAAATGAATTTCGCAAGTATAAATTATGTTTTGTTTCTTTTTTATCTGTCACAGTTAACTGATCTGGCTTTGGGTCTCGTCTATTTCAGGCAGTAGGTAGATGGGAGTTTTTTTTACCTCTGTCTGTGGCTGGTCTATATCAATAAAGTTTATTGATATAGACGAGCCACATATTATCTACCTTGAAATACAAATACACAGAGAGGACTCAAATAATTAATAACATTAACTTTTATCGATTAATATTGTTATAGGTATATCTCTTAAAAACATCTTCGGTGGATGGTGGGTCGAAAGGACCTGGATTGGCCTGAAGATTTTTTTTATTCTCTCTGATTATATGTATCTTTATAAAAAAAGTATTGGAATAAAAATAAATATTAGACTTTACTTATAATATAATATACCATTCTTAATTTATTTGGCCATATTCGTTATCAATCTAACATTGTTATTAAGTCATATCAACAGAATATTTATTTTATTAGGTATCCTTTTATTAATATGAGATGATTTTCGGATTTTATCACGTTTTCATTTAAGATAGTTAATGGACTCAGGCGTTACTTTGCGGAAATTCATTGTAAAGTTGTTATTGAAAAAATTACTTCGCAACCCTCCGCATGCAAATATAAAAAGGTATATGTTACCTGGTCCGAAGAGAAGAAGAGCACCACCCTCCCTCCCACAGATGCGTGCACTAATTCCACCATAATTCCACCGTATGCACCACCACCCCCACTACACTCAAACCATATACATATACCACCACCGAAAACGCGACACGTGTTTCGCCTCAAAACAAGGCATTATCAAGCGAGTGAGCTCTACGTTTAGCGAGTCTGCGGTCGCTAAACGTAGAGTCTTTTATATTTGCATGCGGAGGGTTGCGAAGTAATTTTTTCAATAACAACGTTTTTATTTAGTTTTTAAACACTATTTTATTTCGTAACCATCTCCCTTAATCTCATGTCGGGAAGTATCGTTTTTTTAAATGTGTAGTGTTCGCGTAAATACAAGAAATCATTAGGTAAGATCATTAATAATATTTTTTTTACTTAGATTTTATTGATTAAAAAATATATTTTATTTCAAACTTTTTTTAGCAAAGTATATTTTTGATAGCGATCTTTGTGATGTTTTCCTTTTGACGATGGACCCTTCGTACATACTTTAACAAATTTATCATGCAACGCGGTTGAAGACGCGGGTATCAGCTAGTACATAATATGTTATTCAACGCTGTTTATGATTTTTAACGAATAATTTTCGGTAGTTATTCGTATATTAAAAGCAAATAATTTTGAGTAATACACATGTCCTGTTCTTATGAAATTAATAATTTCTACCAAAATGTAAACAGCGGTAGTATTAACTTTCTTGACTTACAGTTGATTAAATCCATACAAATTAGTTTTTCGGGAGTGGTAGTTAATTGCTAGGGGTCTATTTGTGACTCCGACTCTGCTCTGCTACTACTGTTATCAAAACTTTCGTCGAGTTCATTAACCCCCTTGTTCTGAAATAAAAGTCATTGGTAAAATACGAGTACATACATGCATACATAAATAACGACCTTTTAAAATCCATAGGCCTCTCCCATGTGGAGGATTTGCTATAATCGCCACGCTTGGCAGCCGGATTGGCGATCAGTACTAGACCACTCGCACCGCAGACGCTGCTGCCCATCTCTGGTCTGATTCTTTTGATCTGAAATTTTCAGAGATGGTTATCCTGCCATCTATCGGTTGCCATTAGGATATTCTAGCTCTTTCCCTTAATCGCCTCATACGACATCAACGGGAAGAAAGGGAGTTGCAACATTCCACACGGTTACCGTTATCACACGGTAACCGTTTCCACACGGTAAAATACACGTTTAAATTATTATTTTTTGAGATAATTCTTACAGAAGTATCAAGTATTCGTCTTACAAATTTTTTAAATTTTTAGTTTTATGCATTATTCAGTTCAACTATCATTATCTACATGAAGGTTTGACGTCAACGAATTCCGTAAACGAATGAGGCGTTTACAACGGACAGTGATGAAATTACTTCTTGTAGGCAAATTTTGAAATGGTTATACGAGTGCGCGCTTAGTTATAAATAACGTAAGCAAATTTTTTTTTATTTTATAACCAAAAAACATTTTATTTATTAACTTTCAAACTACTTAATGTATTAAAAAGTGGTGTACAAAAATTTAGATATGGTCCATTGCAATATTTTAAAAATAATTCAAATCTAAATCATACAAATATTTCGATGAAACGAAAAAAAGTAAACTAATCAGAGTCTACTTACATTTTTTTCTATCGAGAAACTTTCATGTTATCGTGTTTTCGCTTTTACAGGATCAGTCTTAATAAGTTCTAAAGGTAGATGCGAATGATTAGTACACAAGTAAAATAATAGTGCCAAGACTTAGTAAATGAGGACCTGCATGCTTCAAGTGTTCGACGCTGAGTCCGTCATGACCAGGTGCTTTTTCACCCGTCATACTCATTATCACCCTGTCGATGTCATTGGCTGTATAAATAATACGCACCTGGTTATGTTATAGTCCTGCTGCGATTAGGGCCAGCTGTACCATAGCACGAAAAGATCGGTACTTAGTCAACACAATGCTTCGAGAGCGCTTTCTTACAGGGACTAACTTACAAATAAGTTCCGACACCATGATTACACAGACTGAAACACAACAAGTTGATGAAGCAAATTTGAATCCACTATCATCTTCAAACGACCCTAAATCTTGATGGCCCTAACATGAGGCCCTAAACATGAGCGGCGCGCGCGCCGCCGCTGCGGCTTCGCGTGATCACCAGCCGACGTCGGCAGATGAACAGCTCTTTAAGATCAAAAATACCAAAAGTGGATGTGTAGGGAAAGTGAAATGTAGTGTTTGTGGCTTTACGAATCACAAAGCATCTCATTGTAGATTTGCAAATTATGTGTGTAAAAAGTGTCACGTAAAAGGCCACTTGCGTAAAATGTGTCGTAAAGTCAATTATGTAGAGGTGGAATGCGGTGACAAGGTTGAGGATGAAGCTGATGACGATGGTAAGATTTATTATATCCGTTCATTTAGGGGACAACCTATGGTAGAAACAGTTTTCATTAAAAATAAGCCATTTTGTTTTGAAATAGATAGTGGGTCGACAGTAACGGTAGTTTCAGAAGAGTTCTATAAAAATATTTTAAAAATGAATCGTTATCAAGAACTTGTAAACAAATAATGACTTATAACGGCTCAAAATAGTATGTATAGGTACGTGTCGGTTGCCGCTACGCTACGCAGGACAAACGCATCTAATTGTGTTTTACGTTGTGCGCGACGGAGGCCCGCCGTTACTAGGTAGGGATTTCATATCAATGTTTAACTTTCAGATAGTACTAGTGAATTATTGCTCAGATTCTGAGTTATCGATTAAGATATTGCAAGATCAATATACAGAGCTATTTTTGGATAAGTTAGGAACATTTAAGAAATATAAAGTAAAATTATTATTGAAAGACGGTGCTCAACCGGTTTTCTGCAAAACGCGACCCTTAGCTTTCGTATTACGTAATAAAGTCAGTACAGAAATCGATAGGTTGGTCGGGTTAGGTATACTAGAACCTATTGAACATTCGGAATATGCCTCTCTCATAGTTCCCGTTCTGAAACGTAATGGATCCGCCAGATTGTGTGTCGATTACTCGGTAAGCTTAAATAAACAGTTATTGGTCGAAAAATATCCCCTTCCCTCAACTAGTGATCTATTTTCAAGACTCCATGGGGGTCAACAGTTCAGCAAACTCGATTTGCCTATGGTATATAACCAGTTTGTACTAACGGACAATTCAAAAAACTTTACAACCATAAACACACATCGGGGATTATTCAGATTTACACGTCTAGTTTTCAGTCTGTGTTCAGCGCTATCTATTTTTCAACGCGCTATCGAGAGTGTTCTGTCTGGAATAGAAGGAGTTTTATGTCTCTTAGATGTCATATTAAAGTAAAAAAGTAAAGTAAAATATGCTTTATTGTACACCATGAGTGACATAGAAATTACAATTACAAGGGACATTAGTACAAAAGGCGGCCTTATCGCTTAAACAGCGATCTCTTCCAGGCAAACTTAGGGAAAAGGATTCTTCTAAAGAAAGCGGAAAGGGTGTACTAAATAACACAAATAATATAATATATACATACACATATATATACATATATATATCACATAAAGAGAGAGAATTTATATACAAAGGATTAGAAGGTAAAGGGAAAAGAAATTTTCGATAAGCAATAGACGACAGATAGTTAAGTGTATAGGTAATGAAGTTTTAATTTAGTTTTAAAGATAGATAGAGATTGAGATTGTTTAATATACAAGGGAAGAGAATTCCAAAGTCGTATAGCGGTTACAGTGAAAGAGTTAGCATAGAATGAAGAAGAGTATTTTGGAGTACTTAGGAGAAAATTATTTTGAGAGCGGAGTGGAAAAGAATGTAAACTACTTAAATATTCAAATATATCCTTCAAGTAATGTGGAGCATTTGGATTGAACAGAATAAGATGAAGAATATGAGTATTCCTGCGAAGGCGAATTGGAAGCCACTTGAGCTTAAGGCGGAATTCGGAGATGTGGCCATACTTTCGCAACCCAAATATAAACCTTATGCAATAATTCTGAAGCCGCTCAAGTTTGTTAAGTTGCGCTTCGGTTAGATCAAGATAACAAGTGTCCGCGTAATCAAGGATCGGTAGGAGGAGAGACTGAGCCAGCACTATTTTAGTAGGAATGGGGAGTATGTTGCACAATCTTCGGAGAGAACCTATTGCGACAAACATCTTTCTGCTTAGCTCACTCTTTTGTGGTACCCACGATAAAGTTTTATCAAATGAAATACCTAAATTTTTAACCTTGTCACTATATGGTATAACGATCCCTTCAAATAGTACTGGCGGAAGCTGCGACAAAGTTATACGCGATATTAGTTTATTGCCTCCAATGATAATGACTTGGGTCTTCAAAGGGTTTACTTTAAGTCCAAACGAATTACACCAATTAGAGATACTGATTAGATCTGTATTAACTAAAACAATCGTGTTGGGTAAATCCTGTAACTTACATTGCGAGTAAATTTGTAAATCATCTGCATATAGGTGGTAGAAAGAAGTAATACGTGGACAAATCGAATTGATGAAAATAGAGAATAATAGAGGAGACAACACGCCACCTTGCGGAACGCCAGCGATGACAGCAGACCAGTCAGAAAACGTATCATGTATTCGTATACGCTGCCGGCGTCCATGCAAGTAACTATGAAACCAGCCAATTACCCCAGGAGATATGCTAAGAGAACTTAAAACAGCAAGCAGAATATCAAAGTCTACAGTATTGAATGCATTACTAAAATCAAGCAATGTCAAGACTGTAACTTGTTGATTATCCATACCCAGCCGGATGTCGTCAGTGATTCTGATCAGAGCAGTTGTCGTACTATGACCGGGACGGAAACCAGACTGGAAAGAGTTCAGAAGGTTATTATTAAAAAGAAATTTCGGTGCACGCGCTTAGTGCGCAGTGTCAGTGCTGCGATTGCGCGGTTGCATACGATCGTGCGACGTATGTTTGTTTTGTTGTAGACGGGAGCATGCCCGTTACGTTAGAAAAATTACGCGAGGAAACCAAAGGTGACGTAATATTACGGAGAGTAATCAAAAACATTGTTAACGGCTGGCCGCCGAAAGAAAATGATTTACGTTTAAAACCGTATCATTTATGTAGATCACAGCTATCTTAAGAGAATGGATGCATCATGAGAGGGCACAAGGTCGTCATACCCGAAAGTTTGTACCAAACTATTTTGAAAAAGTTGCATACTTCTCATTTAGGGATGGTTAAAACAAAGGCAGAAGCTCGTTCAAGGTATTGGTTTCCGGGTATCGATCAACCAGTGGAATCAATGAAAGCCTCATGTGACGTTTGCATACAACTACGACCTTCACCCGCGCAACCCCGCTAGCTCATTGGAAAATACCTTAGTCCCCTTTCGACAGAATACACATTGATTTTCTAGGGCCCTTAAAAGGTTGCAACTATCTAGTAGTAGTGGATGCTTATACCAAATGGGTAGAAGTGTACAATATGAAAACTGCTACATCTTCTCTTGCGGTGATAAATTGTGTGAATTTATGTCAAGGTTTGGAGTTCCAAAAACAATAGTTAGTGATAATGGTACGGCCTTTTGTTCACGAGAATTTGAGTCGTTTTGTGCAAGGAATGGGGTTTCGCACCTAACCTCTCCAGTCTATCACCCACCTAGTAACGGCCAGGAGGAAAGTTTTGTAAAAATAATAAAAAGGGGAAAAAAGTCTTGTCTTTTATCGGATCATAATGCAAGGGATACTACAGTAAAGTTATTGAGACATCTAATGGATTATCGTAACTCTGTCCACACCACGACAGGGTTGTCCCCTTTTCAATTGGTGTACGGTCGCAAGCGAAGGTCTCGTTTAGATTTAATTAACCCTAAAACATCAACATCCTCGTCACCGTCTCTAAATAATAATTGTAATAACCGACAGTGTACACAAGATAAGCATCGTAAAAATGTAAAAAAAAAACATTTTAAAAAGGACGACATTATATTATACAAAAAATATGTCAATAATATGAACTATACTTGGTATAAGAGGACCATACATAAAAGAATTGGAAAAGTTTTATATTTAGTAAAAGATTGTAATAATTTTGAAATAATTAAAAGACACATAAATCTGCTAGTGCTTTATAAAGGGAATAATGGTGGGGAAATTAAACAACCTATAAACCAGGATTCTTGTGGGGCACCACCTCCAAGTGCAGCGTATACCACACCGCCAACAACGCCACTGCTATCGTCACCGCAACGGCCATTATCGTTGGAAATTTAACCACCGCCATGTACATCTTCCCCCAACAGACAGTCGTCAGTGGTACCAGAAACTTCTCCGTATATCGTGTCGCGAAGGTTGGCTAGAAGAGCAGAGATGTACGAACCTAATGACTCTCTTTTGACAAGGGAGGACGAGAGTGAGAACGTCGTTCAACACTCTGATGAGGAGATCAGTCAGCCAGAGCCTTATTTCAAAGAGTTAAGTAAGGTAGAAGCAATATAATATATTTTTAAAATTTTATTGTTGTTAAACTAGGGGAAGGGATGTTGGGTATGTGTGCGTGGCTGCGCCCACCGCTAATTATTGTATGAACAATAAACAGTGTTAAGCTAGCCAGCGATCGTTTCACTTGTCCGTTCTTATATCCAATAATCATGAACTACATAAATTGGAATATTGAAGATTGGTCAAGAGTTATGTTTACAGGCGAATCAAAATTTATGCTCTATAAACACGACAGATGAACAAGAGTATATAAAAACCGGTGGTGTGATTCAAGCAAGCTGTAGATCCATTATTGTAGTGGTGAAATTCTGCATGGAGTAGTGAAGATCTGACAGAAATCCTAAGAGAATATGTTGCTCCATTTATGAAAGATCTGGGAGAGAATGCAAATGGGTTACTTTGTTGTAATTTAATTTATGCTACTAATATTATAAATTTAAAGTTTGTGGGTTTGAAAGTTTGTTCTTAAATCATGATGCAATGACTGAATGAAATGAGCAGAAATGTGGCACATATATAGATTTTGATCTAACTTAATATATAGAATAAATTTAAAATATGACTTTTTATCATAGCGTTTTGTTCCCGTGGCATAATAAACGACATTTGGCAATTTTGAGGTGGCAAAAATAGTAAACTGAAATTGGGAATATGTATATAATGATTTCTTGTATTTACGCGAATACTACACATTTTAAATAAAAAGATTTTTGGATTTTATCGCGTATTTTAATTAGTTTCTCAAACTATTTTCGTTTCCCTACGTTTCGGATGCTTTACAGCATCCGTGGTCACTGGGGGACTATATAAAAATAGTATGTAATTAAAAAACGCGATAAAATCCGAAAATCATTTTATTTAAAATATGTATATAGTTAGGTTTATCTTAACATACAGGATCCATAAATTGTCCAAAAATATCCCAGTGTTTTTTCCCGTGGGATAATCTTAAGAAAATAATTGATTATGAGACTGCTGAACGAAATGAACTGAAATTTGGCACACGTATATCTCTAGATATTGAAGCTAGAATTAATTGCTCTAGAGAGTAGAAGTTGATACTGATGTTAATTTAATAGATTTATTTAAATTAAAGTTGAAAGTTTTGTTTGTAATGACATCAAATGAATGGCAGAGAAACCTACACAATCGTTCACTTTCTGCTCCAACTACTCCATTTTATGTACGATGCATTACATCGCGTTCCATAGCTATTTGCGCTAGGAAATGAGATTAATGTTCCTATTTTTCTACATGTCGTAACTATTTTGTTCCCTCAATAGCCTTTAGTTATTATTAATAAAATAAAATATAAAGATACTGTAATATTAATATTTATTTATACGTATTAAAAAAAGTCACGATAGCCGAGTGGTTGAGTGGTCGGAATTTCGAGTCAAGAGACCCGAGTTCGATTCCCAGGTGGCAGGCTCATACCAATGGGCTTTTCAAAAACTTGTGTATGAAGGATATCGCTGGCTTGGACATAAAGACGGCGACGGGCTCACCACCTGTCACGTTTTCCCGTAAATATCTTCGGTGGAAGGTGAGTCGAAGGGACTTAATTGTCTGGACTAGACCTCTATCTACCCCTGTGATGGGAATTGCGTGAAGATATTTATTTATTTAATATTTATTTATACGTATGTAAGAAGTCACGATAGCCGAGTGGTTGGGTGCTCGAAATTTCGAGTCATTAGCCCCGAGTTCGATCCCCAGGTGGCAGGCACGTACACGTATATCGTACGTACGTATATCGTTGGCTTGGACATAAAGACGGCGACTAGCTCACCACCTGTCACGTTTTCCCGAAATGTCTTCGGAGGAAGGTGGGTCAAAAGCACTTAATTGTCTAGACTAGACCTCTGTCTACCCCTGTATTGGGAATTGCGTGAAGATATTTATTTACTATTATTTATTTATATGTATTAGCATTTCTCTGCTAGCATTTATTTAGATATGTAGGAAATAGTGAACTAACACTAGTCCAAGTAGTGAACCGGTTAGTTTTGATCTATCTACGTGCCTAACCGAAGAGGCTATTAGGTGTCTAAAATTATTGGTGGGATTGACTTTGCCACCGAGCTTGACGAGAGATATTCAAGAATTTTAAATCTATTATGTGATCCTTCACTTCAAACCCATTGAGGAAGCTCAAAGTTTCTCAGCGGGCTATTGAAAAGGCTATATTCAGTTTTCTCAGTGTGATAAAATTCGTAAGGAACGTTTGATAGCCTATAAAAAAAGAATGAACCGAACAACGGTTGATAAACTTGACGCAGGTAAGCGATAGTTCATTTAAACTTTTTTCGTTTGAAAAAAAAAATACATGTGTATTATTATAATAGGTTGGGGAAAAAGTCTTTGCGCATTACAGTATGTATGAACTTGTAATAAAATCTCTTTGACAATACTATTTGTATCTGGCTGGTTTTAGTATCATTAAAAGTTTAAGTTTTAAAGAAAATAATTCCAAATTCAAATTAGGAAAATGTGTGATTTTTATTTATTTTTCGTACTGTCGTGATAAGTGAATCTAATGATAAAATTCCATACATTTAAAAATTTACCTACTCACATACAATTTATACAATTTCAGAAATACAATTTACCAAAATTAACCTAGTACAGTCTGTGAGAATAGCACAAATTTGGCTTAAGCGTTTTCTATCCGAACATTTTGATGTCAAAGATGCAAGTCGCTCTGGTCGCCCTATTACGGATAAAATGATGCTATTTTTAAAAAGTGGAGCAAGATCGGCATATCAGTAGTTACGACGTAGCTGAAGAACTGAGAATTGACCACAAAACAGTTTTTGCGCATTTAAAAAAAGTGTATTCACAAAAAAGCTCGATATTTGGATACCTCACGAGCTCATTTAAACAAACCTAATGAACCGTGTACTCAGTTGTGATTCCTTATAACGACGTAATGTAACCGAAACATTTTTGAAAATAACTGATGATAACTGGTGATGAAAAGTGGATCACGTACGACAAGAACGTGCAAAAAAGGTCGTGGTCAAAGGCCGAAGAAACTTTTACCCCATCCTATTACAACTATGTATATTAATAAGTTATGGCTTTGAAAGCAACATATAAATATTTCTTTCACTAAAATCCACTAATGGTTTGACACACTCATTTATACGAGTATATTAGACGTTTTACTTTAAACATTGAATGTGGGGATGGATGTTTTTGTTTCACTGATTTTTTAAACTGTTTACTTTTATCCAACAGGCAAATCGATCTTTATACTCGTACACGAATTGTACATTCTAGTTTATTATATGACATTGTACATTATTTATTACTAATACTTAGTTCATGGAAAATATTTAAACTTCGTATTTAGATACCAAAAATCGTAAACTGAATGATGATATGTAAATATTTGAAATATATTGTGAATTTTGAACCGTGTAATTTACGGGTATTAAGTCGCATTAAATTACAAGTACCAACATAATTAAGTAATATTATATTCGGAAAGCGAAGAAAGGGGCCAATTAGTGTCTTTTCCTTCTCATTTAAAACTCAAAGCATGAACTGCCATGACAATTAAGTCCCTTTAATTATCGCGCTAATTACAAGCTTTCTTGTTTAAAACTTCACAATTTCTCCAGATTTATCATTGTAAAGAAAATGTGACGCAAAGTACGTGCAATATTATAAATTTTATAATATAGCGTTTGTGGATATATATATATTTATATATATATATATATATATATATATATATATATATATATATATATATATATATATATATATATATATATATATATATATATATATATATATATATATATATATATATATATATATATATATATATATATATATATATATATATATATATATATATATATATATATATATATATATATATATATATGTATATATATAAATTTATATTGCACTCTATATAGACTACCAGCAATTAACGTTTATTATAGCTTCGGAAAGATGATGATGAGATGAGATCTGGGTAACTCATTTTCTGGACTGACATACAATTGACATTTGAATAAAGTAAACAATTTTTTTCTTTTCTTTGAGAGGATGAACCTAGCCAATGGCCAACTTCTGCATCTAAATAACTTTTAAAGATTGTTAAGGTATTTTGGACGCCTCAAAACGAGAAGCGTTTAAAATAGTGCTTTACTCTTGACATGTCAAGGTTTAGCAGTTTCTGGGCCTTTTACAGGGCACTAAACAAACTATTATACGCAAATAGTTACTACATAGTACATAATGATTGGGACAATGAATCACACTCACAAGTCCAACGTGAATAGTCAATAATCTTTTTACCTATTGGTAACATAACAAAAGAAGTGATTCATATTGGACTGTTGCATATTGGATGATGTTGCAGGCACGCTGAAGTTGAAATCCAAAGATTTTTTTTCTATAATATGAAAATTATACTACCGATCACGGAAAAAACTCGTATGATTTCTTTGTCAACACATCAGCGGCACGCGGCAGATATCAGCGGGAATAAATGATAATGTCTTTGACTTGCTGTTATTGACTTAGTTGGCTATTAGGGCATAAGTATCTTTATATATAAATAAATGAATAAATTGCTGTATATACGTTTAAACTACATGGGTAACTGCTGTCATATTTAGAGAATAAAATAGTAACGTCCTATTAGTAAATAACTATATTTGTAATTTTTCCTAGCAAATATTTTAACACTGAGTACATCCACAGACGCTATTTTAAATCTAAGAGCTTTTGACACATCATAAAATTTATAATATTGCACGTACTTTGCGTTACATTTTCTTTACAATGATAAATCTGGAGAAATTGTGAAGTTTTAAACAAGAAAGCTTGTAATTAGCGCGATAATTAAAGGGACTTAATTGTCATGGCAGTTCATGCTTTGAGTTTTAAATGATAAGGGAAAGACACTAATTGGTCCCTTTCTTCGCTTTCCGAATATAATATGACTTAATTATGTTGGTACTTGTAAATTAATGCGCCTTAATAGCCGTAAAATACACGGTTCAAAATTAATAATATATTTCGAATACTTTCATATCATCATTCAGTTTACGATCTTTGAAAATCTAAATACGAAGTTAAAATATTTTGCATGATTTATTTATATATCTTCACGCACAATCCATGACAGGGTAGCCAGAGAGAACAGATCGCCAAGTGTCACGATCCCTACATACTTCTTTCGCTTCTTTCAGATTCATCATCTTCTTCATACATGCACGTCTAGGTATCCGAGTACTCTTGACCCTCCTCTCTTCGAGCAATTTGCTCACATGGTCTTCGAAAGTTAGTCTCGGTCTACCTCGACACCTTTTAATATTAACTTTCGCGCTATATATTTTCTACACCATTCGGTCTTCACTCATTCGCTCAACGTGCCCAAACTTTCGAAGCACGCCCTTATCCATTTTTGAGACAAGGTCATCTTTCAAACCTGCCATATTGCGAATCTCTTCGTTTCGCATTCGGTCGGCCATGGTAAGGCCGCACATTTTACGAAGAGATCGCATCTCCACTGCATTCAACCTGCTTTTATGCTTCTTCTGGCATACCCAGGTTTCGCTGCCATATAACAAAGTCGGTACCAACACTGCGTTATGTATTCCAAGGCGTGCACTTTTCACAACGCCTTGCCTTTTGATTAACGCAGTCAGGGCACCATTGACTTTGTTCCCGGCAGCGACACGCCTGTCCACAACTAAATCACATCTTCCATCCCGGCTAAACGCACTTCCCAAGTATACAATTTCATTCACCTGTTCTAGACATTCCTGATTTACCGAAATTTCGCACTTCGTTCTTTCTTCGTCCCTTTCAAATACCAGAACCTTAGTTTTATTAGCATTCAAACGGAGACCATTAATTCGAAATTCTTCTTTCATACACGTGACTAATGCCTGCAGTTCTGCCTCTGATGGTGCAATAAGCACTGCATCATCAGCATATAGCAGACAATTTACTTTTATGTCACCCAATTTCACACCCAAACAGCTATCTTTCAGCTTCTGTAAACAGCTGTCGAGATACAGTATGAACAGCCAGGAAGACATGACACAACCCTGTTTTACGCCCGTTTGGACGCTAAACATGGGTGACAGGTCATGCCCTACCCGCACACAGGCTTTAGAGTCACAGTAAAGTGACTGCACAGCCCTTAGCAATCGACCATCCACACCATACCCGGCAACAGTTCCCACATTTTCTTCCTTACAGCCTTATGAAATGCTTTCTCAAGATCCACAAAAGCAAAGAAAATCTTCTGGTTAGCAGCCAGAAGCTTCTCCGTGATCATGCGGAGAGAAAACATTTGATCCGTGCATCCTCTTCCAGGTCTAAATCCGCATTGTGCCTCCCATAGAAATCTTTCCGATTTCTCTTGCATCCTACGTGTCAAAACCTTCGAGTAAACTTAACTTGCTAAACTGGTCAAGCTGATCGCCCGATAGCACCCGCAGTCATAATGTGAACCTTTACCTTCATATAAAGGCACAATGACCGCGGATCGCCAATCATCCGGAACAGCCCCCGTTCGCCAGCACAAATTACACAGCAGATGAAAGCTGTCCCAGACGCGTGGCCCACCATACTTGACCATTTCAGCAGTAACTCTGTCTAGTCTCGCAGCCTTACCACATTTCAAACTTCTAATCGCACATTCAATCTCTTTCATACTGATGACCTCAGTGTCATCGAGATCCGAGTCTGGCGTACCAGTCACGGCGTCACCCCCGGATCCCTCACTAAGATCATCACACGCATACATCTCTCTATAAAATTCGCTCCATCGCTGCATGACGTCCGATTTTTCTGAGAGGACGTCATTGGTTCCCGAAAGCACTTTATTCATTCTTAAGGCTGTCGCACTACTCCGGGTCCTTCCAACCTCTTTCCAGAAGAGTTTGGAGTTCTTCTTGAAGTTGTGCGACAACCTTTCGTCCGCTTCCATTCTACTCCTTTCACGCACTTCCTCAAACAATGCTTTAGTATGAACTTTCTGGAGCTTATATCTTTCTTTCCTCTTCTCTCTCATATCCTTATCATTACTAGAGGCCAAGTAGTCTAACCATGCTTTCTTCTTCTTATTTACAGCTTCTTTCACTTCGTCATTCCACCATGCATCACCCTTTTTACTACTACCTCTTTTCACAGTTCCACACACGTCTTCCGCTGCACTAACCGTTCCATCTCTAAGGCTCGCCATATTTCTTCCACACATTCTTTCCTGACATCGATGCTGTCCAGCTTTTCGGCTTCCCTTGCTTGATATTTATCCCTAGTGTCCGCTTCCTGAAGCTTCCAGCTTCGGATGCTACCGACCGACTGTGGTTCTGGTATCGCCGTCCGGTGGCGCCAACCCGCGAACAGACCCCTAAATCTAATAATCACTAGATAGTGATCCGTTCCCAGGTCAGCACCCCGAACACTCGCGTATCCATCACCTGTTTTCGCAGTCGGTCATCCACCAGGTATAAATCGATCATACTTCTCTCATTCTCTCTTGTTCTAGTATACATATGGATTTTCTTGTGACTAAACATAGTGTTTGTCACAAGAAGACCCTTTTCCTTGCATACAGCCAGTATAAGCTTGCCAGCATCGTTAACCCTTTTATCACCAAACATTCCAAGCACCGACTCGTACTCTGGCCGAGCGGTACCAACCCATCCATTCAAATCACAACATATAACAATTCTTTCGTTTCCTCTTACCAAGTCTAGAACATCTCTTACATTCTCCTAAAACTCCTCCAGCTCAGCTTTGGACGACGAAGCTACCGGCGCATAAACAGCCAAAAGGAATAACTTCGTCAGTCCCAATTTAAAGCGAACCCAGAGAAGTCTCGAGTTCACAACCTTATATTCAGTCATAACATCGACCAACCGAGACGACAGCTGCACCCCCACGCCCTGGCAGGCGCACTCGCTCTCCAGGACTCCGGGCCATAGAGCTAACGCCCCGCCAGGGAGCTCTTCAGTACCGCTGCCCTTCCGCTTGGTCTCCGACAAACACACGACATCTAATTCTCTTTCTTTCATTATTTCAATCAACTCATTCGTTTTATCTCTCATGCCTCCTCTAACATTCCACGTGCCAACTCTGCACTCCGTCCTCCACCTTCCGCCGTGTCGGGCTGTGCATGACGGGTGGCAGTCCCCATCGCCGCTTTGCTCGCTGCATTCCACACCAACGGGGACGAACTGGTGTGCGTCACCTTGGGGGGACGCCCTAACCCTCGTTGGCATGGGTGCGCAGCTGTGTAGAATTGCAGCCCTGAAAAGGGCTGGCAGGGGTCGCGACGAGCACGCTTCTACAATATTTTGCATGATAATTATATATAATTAATAAATAATGTACAATGACATATAATAAACTAGGATGTACAATTTGTGTACGAGTAGAGTATAAAGATCGATTAGCCTCTTGCATAAAAGTATACAGTTTAAAAATAAGTGAAACAAAAACATCCATCCCTACATTCAATGTTTAAATTAAAACGTCCAATATATAAATGCGTGTGACAAACCATTAGTACGAGTAGATTTTAAAGAAAGAAATATTCATATGTGGTTTTCAAAGCCATAACTTATTAATACTTATAGCTGTATAATAATACACATGTATTTTTTTCAAATGAAAAAAGTTTAAATGAACTATCGCTTACCTGCGTCAAGCTTATCAACTACTGTTCGGTTCATTCTTTTTTTGCAGGCAATCGTACGTTCGTTACGAATTTTATCACACTGAGAAACACTGAATATAGCCTTTTCAATAGCCCGCTGAGAAGCGTTGAGCTTCCTCAATGTGCTTGCAGTGAAGGATCACATAATAGATTAAAAATTCTTGAATATCTCTCTTCATGCTTCGATAGCAAAGTCAATCCTACCAATCACTTTAGATGCCTTATAGCCTTTTCGGTTAGGCACATAGATAGATAAAAACTAACCGGTTCACTGTTTGGCCTAGTATTAGTTAAGTAAATGCTAGCAGAGAAATATGACTCTTATGAACACTACGAAGTTGCCGCTCTTTTTCTGTATTGAGATGGGAAGGTTTTACAATAGTAAGTGGATAATTATTATATATGTACAATACAGGTACATAGGCTAGGTACGTGTGAAATATATTGTCACGAAAAATAAAAAAAATGAAATCAAATTTTTTACGATAATATCACACGAATATTTAAGGTTTTATAAATAAAAAATATCTTCACGCAATTCCCAATACAGGGCTAGTGAGAAGTCTAGTCCAGACAATTAAGCCCCTTCGACCCACCTTCCAACGATTATATTTTTGGGACAACGTGACAGGTAGTGAGCCCGTCGCCGTCTATATGTCCAAGCCAACGATATAATTCGTGTATAAGTTTTTGACAAACCCATTGGTACGAGCCTGCCATCTGGGGATCGAACTCGGGTCTCTTGACTCGGAATTCCGACCACCGAACCACTCCACTAGTGACTTATTAAGGTTTTATACAAGTAACTTACTTAAATCACAATATCTATCTACTTACTTAAATTATAGTCTTAATTTTTTAGACCTCTGTTTAGCTCAACCAATCGGCTATCGTGCCTGGCTACCTTGATGAGTCTTATCAAGATGTTAAAGAACAGCAATCAAAAATTGTGATGTCATTCTTAAGTTGAAAGGAACAAGTTTTAATGCATCCTGGCTGAAATGCAGTCATTTAGCTTCGCAATTTACAGTCAGCAAGCTCCGTACCAAAATAATGAAATTATATAATGCCTAGGTTTATACTTTACACTATAACTAAGATCGCCTAGTAAGCTACGACCAAAAAAAACCTTAAATGGAACCATAATGGAATAAAAGCACATAACCCTTAACGAAGCCATTTTCATCTACTTCTATTTAGCTATTGGTGCTTCCGGTAAGAATAGGTCGACAACAAAGGTAGTCAGCCGAGAAGGAAATCTACCACCTTTAAAAAGTTTCCAGATTTCGACCTCTTTATTGATTATCATACAGATTTTTACTACAAACTATCTCCATAGCTTCGATCTCTAACAATTGTATTTGTAACAGTTTCTACAACTACGCCATTCACGTGAAGGGAAATATAAGTTTTTATCATCTTATCTTATTTTTTAAATATTTAATGGTCATTTTCTTTAATTAATGGTCGGCCTTGATATAAGTTCATAACATGCTTCAATTACAGATGCCTATAATTCCATTCAAAATCTACTCAAATTCATAGGCAAAGTATTATAGTTATAATACTAACGTACAAAATATTATAAAAAAGCTCATTATTATGTCATCCTATATACGAGTAAGTTTCTTGACGCTGTTTTTAACTTGACTGTACTATTGCTTAGATATCTAACTAGTCAGGTCATAAATTCTGTCACACATTTAACATAAAATAATTAAAACAAGTTTATTCATTATGTAACTATTTGTATACCAAAATGAACTTAACAAAACATAGATTCTTATGACACTAAAGTTTATTCAAAATGATCTCCGTGATTTTGAATACAGGCCTTCAATCTGTGCGGCCAGTCGTCTATCACAGCACGAACGAGGTCCATGTCAATATCGGCGGCTGCCTTAATCAAGGATGTCTTGAGTGACTCCAAATTGGGATGAAGCTTTGAGCACGCCTTTTCCTCCAAGTGTTGCCATATCTTGTAATCTAACGGATTCAAATTTGAACTTGAGGAGGGCCAGTCTTATTGCTCGATAAAGTCGATTTCACGCGCCGCCAGCCAGTCTTGTGTTCTCTTCGCTCTATGAGCTGGCGCCGAATCTTGTTAGAATACCCAGTGCCTGTTATTGAACATGGTATGAGAAACAGGTTCCACCAGGTTCGTCAGGACTGTATTTTGATACACAACTGCATTCGTTTTTACACCTTTCTCGCAAAAATGTACCTCTGTTAAGCCCCAATAAGAAACTCCCAACCATACCATGAGCGAGGATGGAAAATGACCTCGTTGGACACGCGGAATACGGTCGCTCACTTCTTACAAAAAATCTTTTAATGAATCTTTTAATGAATAATACCTCCAGCCCAGCACCGTATTACTCAATTTTACCATAAGCATTTGCATTATTTTATATCTTTTGCCGAGGCATGGCGCTAACACCTTTTTCCAAGACACAGATGATTTGCGCCAACACAACAATTAAATTTTTTTTTATCACATACATTGTAGAGGTGGTGGGCGATGGATCGACACATTGCTATGCCTCATTATTAATTACTTGGTAGTCAATTATTTTTATTTTCATAAATCAATATTCTCTTGACAAATTTGTGAATAAATTCCTTCTCCTAAAGTAAAAGATTAGAAATTTTGTTATTCGGTAGAAATCTGTTTTTAAGAAAAGATTTAAAGACATAAATTACGACCATTTATTTAAGAATTTTTATTTGAAATATTTAAATAAATTAGTACAGAATTGATTAAAATATATATTGATTAAAATAGCATTCCAATATTATTTTATAGAAAAAATGTTAATTACAGTAAAACTGCTTTATTATATGCCATTATTTTTATTCATGAAGGTATACTATCTCTGATGTTAATTCGAATTTTTACTGTTGGTTTATAGAGGCAGCCAAAGCGTGTTAAAGGCTTTATAGAGTGCGAGCACAGGTGGCTCGAATATCTTTGCCAATGAGACGTGATCAAAAGTAAATTTTTCAAACATACTATATATCTGAAATTTGTATTATTAAAGTAAGAATTTTAAGCTTCTTTTCTGTTACCTTTAACTTATTGTATAAAAATTAAACGTAGCGATTATTTTATATTAACTTCAACATTCACATGTGATACTAAGTCTACTTAAGACAAAAATAATAAAGTGCAAGTGCGTGGCAGAAAATTCCGCAAAAAACACACTGTGGTGGAATGCCAAGCATCAAGGTGTTGATGAAATTTCTGATTATGCCGTAAGGGTCGATAGTGAAATTTAGCGGAATTACTATTTACTGGAATTAATCCAAACAATTCTTCGGAACACTCTCCGTAGTATATCTTGGAAAAATACAAAGAGATGTAACATCTCTTCGCAAAGCCAAGGGATCAAGCCGATCTGATAGAAAATTCCAACGATTCGAACTGCTCTTCGTTGAATATGGTCAAATGGAAGAAGCTCACACTGGGATGCTGTCGCCCAGAGATGAGAACAATGAAAAAATTAAAAAGTTAAACAATTAAATACGGCTAGTTCTATCTATATTATAGGTGTTAAAGTTTGGATGCTTGTTAAGCAATCACGCCATAACGGTTGAACCAATTTTAGTGAAACTTACATTATAGCACATCTAGAGTTCATAAGCTGGTTTATCATGCTTATAACTTACTTTGTACCTCGGAACGAAACTTAAAACAACTATAAGTCAAAATAAGATTAACTTTGCTCCGGGAAAACCACATAGTTCTTGAATTGAATTGAATGTTCTCAAATTAAGTTGTAACTATATAACTATATATGGATTCGTTTTCTTAAAAATATTCGATAATAATATTTGGTAAGAAATTATAATTTTTGTAAAAGTAACAGTCTTTATTGGAATTTTGCATGTTACTAGCCCGTGACTTGAATTTAGAATATACCAATGACTTCAGTTTTGTGCAATAGTTTAAAAAATATTTTGAAGTCCATCGCAACAAATCATTATTCAAACTGGTTCTCTACGCTTCCCTATTCCATATGTATCCTTGCAATATATTCCCATGCAAGCTTTTATTTGGAAAAATAAGCATTTATGTTTATCCATTATATATTCACGAATTATGAGAATACTTACATAAAAGTAGTTATTAGGAAATCACAGACAGATGCTTCGTTTTTATCACACAAATACAATAAATATTTAATTGCTACTCTTTCACTTTCAAACGGCTCAACGGATTTGTGAGATAATTTTTTCTAAAAAATTCTGTATCCCGTATTTACAGAAAGATACATTTTATTTCATTTAGTTGGATATTTTACGAAAACCTAATTCTTACATGACTGGTTTTTACTATTTGTTGTTTAGCTCTAATGCGTCCCCCTTTAATAACACAAACTTTGTCGTTTGTGTGTATTTTACGATGAAGCAAATGGACAACTGTGGGAATAACGTATTTTTTCTATGGAAATCAACTTTAGTTATACAAATATCTTCACGCAATTCCCAATACTGGAGTAGACAGAGTAGACCTCTAGACAATTAAGTCTCCTTGACCCACCTTCCACTGAAGATATTTTCGAGACAATGTGACAGGTGGTGAGCCCGTTGCCGTCTTTATGCCCAAGCCAACGTTATAATTCGTACATAAGTTTTTGAAAAATTCATTGGTACGAGCCAGCCGCCTGGGGATCGAACTCGGGTCTTTTGACTCGAAATTCCGACCACCCAACTCAACTCGGCTATCGTGACTTCATTAACAATAATATTGATTTATCACAAATTGACATAAACAATAATATTAAATAATGAGGAGGTATGAGTATATATATGAGAAATTCGCCAGTAATAATTAACATCGCAAACAATTTGTATTTAATTGCTTTGTTAGGCACATTTAATTGAGCTTCTACTTTTCAGTACGTATTTCTTATGAAGTCTTTATTGTTTCTTATAGGCTCACTACCTATCATGTTGTTCCAAACAAGCTCCGATGAAAAGTGGGTAGAAGAGCCAAAGTAAGATACTTTGGACTGGATGAAATATAATATATATGATTATTGTTGATAAATAAAGAGTAATTATGTTTGCACGTTTTTGACATTACACAGCGCTATTATATCTCCTGCTTAGTTTATTATTACCGACAAAATTCTTAATTTGTTGCCATTGGCGAAAAATACTAATGGTATCAATATCATGCTGTTCACTTGGATTTGGATTTGTTCTTGACCTTTATCTTGGCATGAAATTAAGTTGTTTATATTTACGTCTATGTGAATCTCTGATGTAATAAGTTTTATAAGAATTGACTTCATTCAGAATATTTGGATTGGTCTGTTATATTACTTCCATGTATGGGGCGTGTTTTTAATCATCATCAACATAGCGGCCCGTAAAATTCCTCTGCAGGACACTGGCTTAGCAGACCACAAGTATGTTGAATTTTGGTCTAGTATTTTTCGAGATGGTTATCCCGCCATCTGTGGAAGGTTAATTTTATTTTCAAGGCTTTTCTCATAGTCGCATCTTACGAAACCCACGGGAAGAAAGGAGGTGGTATATTCTTACGCCGTAACCAGACGGTAATAAGTATGAAAGCCCTTAAGAAAAACCTATGCTACAGTAAAAAACATATGCTACAGTAAAAAACCGAGCATGATGTTATGGTGCTAGAACATGTATGGGTTTCGCAAGAGGCAATTAAGAGAAAAGCTTTGGATATTTTATCGTGGCAGAAGGTGGAATAAGCATCTCGAAAAATACCAGATCAAATTTCAGCAGATTTGTAACGGGCAGCAGCGCCTAAGTTACGTTTAAGAGGTGTCTGGGTACTGCGATCGCCAATCCGCTAGCCAACCATGGCGATTATAGCATATTCTACTTTTCAGGAGAAGCCTATATCCTGGAGTGGATTTTTACAGGTCGTAACGTATCTATATAACTATATGTCTAAGTTACGCTACTTTACGTAGTCTAAAATCCGATAGAAAAGTTCGTGGTAGCATGATTATCTTACAAACATAATGTTTTGGTCGAAAATTATGGTTGATGGATTCCGTTCCGTCTCAAAGAATGAGTATCTCGTAAATAGGCTCAAAAGATAGGCTTTGGTACAGGTAGCTTGATGTCATAGAAGAATATACCAAAATAAAAAAAATAATTATAGTAATAATTAGGAAAGGAATACTCGTATTCGCTGCAATAAGGTGTGTACTGTTCAACGCCTACATACTCATAAAACGGTAGAAGATAGTGACTTTGCAAAGGTCTGGAAATTTCTTAGTTTATTGGAAGTTGGCAAATATAAAAACAGTTCATCGAACTCCCATATATTCTTCTTTTATTTTCGAACCCAGTGGTATTGAAATTGAATGACCAAGTACAGTATTCGAACTGAATACTGTACTTTGTTTAAAATAAGTTTTGAATAATAAGTTTTGAAAAAACCCATTGGTGGGAACCTACAACCTGGAGATCAAACTCGTGTCTCTTGACTCGAATTCAAGACCGCGCCCGCTTTGTAGGTGTTTCGACAAAAGAATCCAGTTATTGGCTTCATGCTTTACCATCAAGTAACCTTGGATCATTACTGGATAGAGAAAGTTTGCGCATACCTGTAGGAATCCGATTAGGATCATTGATTTGTCAACCACATCGATGTCCTTGTGGCAGCGACGTCGACAAATTAGGCCATCACGAACTTTCATGCCAAAAAAGTGCCGACGGAGTGCCACGTCACGTCTCACGTCAAGAAGGGCTCTTGTTTCAATAAATTTTCTGGTTTTAGAGCCTAGTGGAATAATTAGGGAGGATGGTAGGAGACCCGATGTCTTGATATTAATCCTTTGGGAGAGAGGCAAAGATCTTTTGTAGGACGCTACTTGCGTCGATACTATCTTTTACAGTGGTAGAGCTACGCAGCAGTTTTTGTTGTTGCATGAATGGGCCGGCTCGACAGGGGCAGTACCACGGCCTCACAGAATACCGGCGTGAAGTAGAAGTTTAACAAACTTCTGCGTTTCGTCTGGTGAATGCAGGTAACCGGAGGCCCACACCTTTCTCAAAGGCCGGCAACGCATCTGCCAAACCTCTGGTATTGCCGGTGGTCATGGGCGGTGGAAATCAGTTACCATGACGTGAGCCACCTGCTCGTTTGCCTCCCTTTTCTATGAAAAAAACATGAGCGGCCTCTCAAATCAAAGGTATTTCGATAAAGGCCGTGGCGGCATCAGAGGCAGCTGAATCTGGTAAGTGGCGTAAATATGAGTCTTTGAAAGGAGACTATATATTTGTTCCATTTGCCGTAGAGACGATCGATTCGTGGGGTCCCCATGCAGTTTTTAAAGGATTGTATCCGCGACTAACTAATAAAAAAAATTCCCAATACTGGGGTAGACAGAGGTCTAGACAATTAAATCCTTTCGACCCACCTTTCACCGAATACATTTTTGAGACAACGTGACAGGTGTTGAGTCTGTCGCCGTCTTTAGATCTAAGCCAACGATATAAATCGTACATAAGTTTTGAAAAAACCCAGTATCCCGGTAACAGATACTTTGAAGCTGCTGCTCGTCACTGGTCTGCTTATTATTAAGATCTATCAAGAACTAAGATCTCTATCAAAAAACGTCGTAAAAATGTTATTATTGATGAAAATTTACAATTTATCGTGTATATTATGTATTAGGCTACATCCCTAACACACATTAGCATACATACCAAAGTAATTTTGCATTTAGAACAACCTGTCCTCCAACCATACAACCAACCTCTTTGTTTTCGAAGTCCTAATTTTATGACACGCACGTTGTGTCTACGATCGCTTACGAAATACGTAAATATGGCCCCTGTTTTCCTTCAGATGGTGCCCCAAGTAGAAGTTCGTTCCTTATTCGTGGGCCTCTCGGGTCCCATATATACAATAAGATATATTCTACGAGTACATTTTGCAAATATACTAAGATTAATTGTGCAGACATGTACGATTGGGGAAAAAGTTTCTTCGCATTTTTTGAGAAAATTCACAACATTTTTTAATATAATTTATTTACATTTAACTAAAGTATGTAGGTACCATTTTGTTTAGGTATGACAAAAAACTATAATGCAATTAGTCTTTAAGACCTAGTCTAGTTAAAGTTTTGTGAAGACTCGTTAGAAAATAAATAGACATATTTTGCGTTATTTTAAAATGTAGTCTTATATTTATAATCGTGTTTTATAAATTAAGAAAATCCACCAGGAAAAATTAATTTTGATTAATTTATTTTAAGGACAGAACATGCATGTTAACAGTGGTAGAGCCACGCATCAGCTTTTGTTGTTGCATGAATGGGCCCATCGACCGGGGCAGTACGGCCTCACAGAATACCGGCGTGAAGTAGAAGTTTAACAAACTTCTGCGTTTCGTCTGGTGAATGCAGGTAACCGGAGGCCCACACCTTTCTCAAAGGCCGGCAACGCATCTGCCAAACCTCTGGTATTGCCGGTGGTCATGGGCGGTGGAAATCAGTTACCATGACGTGAGCCACCTGCTCGTTTGCCTCCCTTTTCTATGAAAAAAACATGAGCGGCCTCTCAAATCAAAGGTATTTCGATAAAGGCCGTGGCGGCATCAGAGGCAGCTGAATCTGGTAAGTGGCGTAAATATGAGTCTTTGAAAGGAGACTATATATTTGTTCCATTTGCCGTAGAGACGTTCGATTCGTGGAGTCCCCATGCAGTTTCTAAAGGATTGTATCCGCGACTAACTAATAAAAAAAATTCCCAATAGTGGGGTAGACAGAGGTCTAGACAATTAAATCCTTTCGACCCACCTTTCACCGAATACATTTTTGGGACAACGTGACAGGTGTTGAGTCTATCGCCGTCTTTAGATCTAAGCCAACGATATAAATCGTACATAAGTTTTGAAAAAACCCAGTATCCCGGTAACAGATACTTTGAAGCTGCTGCTCGTCACTGGTCTGCTTATTATTAAGATCTATCAAGAACTAAGATCTCTATCAAAAAACGTCCTAAAAATGTTATTATTAATGAATATTTACAATTTATCGTGTATGTTATGTATTAGGCCACATCCCTAACACACATTAGCATACATACCAATTATATTTAGTAATTTTGCATTTAGAACAACCTGTCCTCCAACCATACAACCAACCTCTTTGTTTTCGAAGTCCTAATTTTATGACACGCACGTTGTGTCTACGATCGCTTACGAAATACGTAAATATGGCCCCTGTTTTCCTTCAGATGGTGCCCCAAGTAGAAGTTCGTTCCTTATTCGTGGGCCTCTCGGGTCCCATATATACAATAAGATATATTCTACGAGTACATATTGCAAATATACTAAGATTAATTGTGCAGACATGTACGGTTGGGGGAAAAGTTTCTTCGCATTTTTTGAGAAAATTCACAACATTTTTTAATATAATTTATTTACATTTAACTAAAGTATGTAGGTACCATTTGGTTAGGTATGACAAAAAACTATAATGCAATTAGTCTTTAAGACCTAGTCTAGTTAAAGTTTTGTGAAGACTCGTTAGAAAATAAATAGACATATTTTGCGTTATTTTAAAATGTAGTCTTATATTTATAATCGTGTTTTATAAATTAAGAAAATCCACCAGGAAAAATTAATTTTGATTAATTTATTTTAAGGACAGAACATGCATGTTAACAGTGGTAGAGCCACGCATCAGCTTTTGTTGTTGCATGAATGGGCCGGGGAAGTACCACGACCTCACAGAATACCGGCTTAAAGTAGAAGTCTAACAAACTTCTGCGTTTCGTCTGCTGAGTGCAGGTAACCGGTGGCCCACACATCCCTTCCCCTAATTCCGGAGGGAGGGCACTCTAAGGGAGGCAACGCATCTGCTATGCGTCTGGTATTGCGGGTGTTCATGGGCGGCGGTAATCACATACCATCACGTGAGCCACCTGCTCGTTTGCCTCCCTTTTCTATAAAAAAAATGCAACGTCTTTGTAATGTATAATAGCCTTTTCACTTTTTATGTAACTTATTTGAAAGTTAAAAAATAATAAATATTCAGGTTATCCAGTTACTACGCAAAATATTTCAGTATAAATAATGCTTTTCAATGTCCGTACAAGATGAGAGCGACGAAAGCGGAAAGAAGAGATTTATTTCTTAGAGTGTAATCTTGCGAATGGCGAAAAAAGCAATTTGTGCAAAATACTTTCTCAGTTCTTTTGCCTCAAGCTAACAAATGTATAAAGATATTCCTTTTTAGTTTTCTGATTTCAGATTCCTAGGCGCGACGAATTAATAAAACACTGTCATCACAAAATTCAAGTGTATTTTTTCATCACTCTAAAATTTTCACTTCTATTTTGTTATTTGTACAGAATGGATGTAACGGTTATTTATTTAAATTATAACACCTTTGCAGCTTGAAAACAGCGCTTTTACTAACTAATTCAATTACACATATATTAACACTAAACTACACTTATAAATTAAATGCTTATGTAATAATATAATGTCAAAAATAAATAAATAAAATTAGAAATTAATAATTATATTTTCTTCTCACTTTTATGTTATGTATATGCTGCTATTGCGAATTTTGCAATTGCAGCATATATAAAACATAAAAGTTTTTATCAAAAATTTAAAGCATCACATACATTGCTTAGATCCTATAGTAAGTGGATAAAGTATTTGTGTTATAAAATAAGAAACAACGAAGGCACTACACACACCCAGACCCGAAACAATGTAACCTAAGCTGGAACAACATGAAAACCGGTGTGCACGCCACTCGTCCACGGAGATCGGTTTTGTCTTAATTCTACACTCATATAAATACTTTAATAATTAAATGGTGGCGCCAAACAAACAAATTAGTTTTAAATTGGGTTGTTCTAGTATGTTTATTATGATAAGGGAACGATAAGTTTTAAGAAATATATATATATATATATATATATATATATATATATATATATATATATATATATATATATATATATATATATATATATATATATATATATATATATGTATATGTATATATATGTATATGTATATGTATATATATATATATATATATATATATATATATATATATATATATATATATATATATATATATATATATATATATATATACATATACATATATATATATATACATATATATATATATATATATATATATATATATATATATATATATATATATATATGTATATATATATATATATATATATATATATATATATATATATATATATATATATATATATATATATATATATATATATATATATATATATATATATATATATATATATATATATATATATATATATATATACATATACATATACATATACATATATATATATATATATATATATATATATATATATATATATATATATATAAGGTAAAACTATACTACCCCTTCCATCACCAGACCCTTGACGGTAGTCATAGCCCATGAATGAGAAGTTAGATATAAAGTTATCATTAATATTCTAACTTGCGAGTCTCTGTCCTCACAAATCTCTGTAGATGAAGCTGTAAAGGCCTCCGGGTCAACAGCATCCCGTGGATGGTTTTTAGTTGGTATGCTTCTTCATCTAAGATTCGAGTCCGACACTGTTCGTTTAGGTGGCCTCTAGGCCAGGAAACATTCATGTAAAGCATTTTCCTCCACGGATATCAAAAAAAAGCTATCATTAAGATTGATGAATAAGCTGGAACAAAACCAAGCTGATATAAACCGTTGAGGAGTTACCTATTATAATTAGAACTACGAGTATATATGGGTGCCAGTTGGTTTCACCAGAGTTTCACCAAGTTTCACCAGAATGGTTTCACGGATGAAAGTTTAGTAGGTTAACAAATAATATTTTTTCCCCTCAGGGGGCGAATAGTTTTTTCATATTTATTTTTACATCATGTGAGATGTCCTTTATGTACAGTACGTGACAATGGCGATACCCGCCTTTGTCACGTACTGACAGAAATAAATTAGGCGACCTGAACTTTTCGGGCGTACATCCACGTACTCTTAGTAGGTACCTTCAAAATATCTTTAATGAGCGCGATATCTCTCTAGAATCTAAGGCTACTATAAATGAACATACGTATTATAAATAGAGTTTGGTAAAACTTCAGTTTTACCAAACTCTTGTTTCAAATAAAATCAGAATCGTTCTTTGTGGCTACCATAGGCTGAAACCTATGTTAAACAGTGGGATTTTGATCTACTGTAAAGAAGAGATAGAGAATAAAAATGACTATATACATAGAATATTAACTTAAGATTGATCTTTCATAGGTCGGAAAAAAGGACTCCTTACTGACTGACCCAGACGACACCAAGACAGAGTCTTGGTGTCGTCTGGGTCAGTTCCAAATTATTGCCTGTTTTTGCTGCCAAATAGCAGTTTAGTAACTGTTTAATTCCGGTTTGTAGAGTACAGAGAGTCAACGTAATCAGGGGCTAGTTTCTGTGTTAGTCCTTGAGGTGAAAACACTCGTGAAACCTTCTTCTGAAATGGTTTACACGTGTTATGGGCTGCAGTAACCACTTTCCATTACGTGGACTCTTAGCTGGTTTATCACATCATATCATGTTACAACCATATAAGTAATGATATTAAAAAGTTTTGCATTAAAGCGTTTAAAGTAATTTAACCATTTTATAACCTAAGTTGATTACTATTTTTTTTAATTTGTTGATGTCATTAAGTATATTAAATGCATGAACAAATCGTCTTTTTAAATAAAATAAATAAATATCTTCACGCAATTTACAATACAGGGGTAGACAAAGGTCTAGTCTAGACAATTAAGTCCCTTTGACCCACCTTCCAGCCCGTCGCCGTCTTTATGTTCAAGCCAACGACATACGTGAAAAACCCATACGTAACGTTTTTGAAAAACCCACTGGTACGAGATAACCATCTGGGGATCGAACTCGGGTCTCTTGACTCGAAATTCCGACCACCCAAACATTCGGCTATCGTGACTTATATTTTATGTGCAATCTAATAATTTGTGGATAATAACCTTTGAATATGCCTATGAAGCTTAAATAGTTGCAATAGCAATACGCGTTAACAGTACCCATCGGCCTTAATGTATCCGAAATATGAGCATCTATGTATGCGAGAAAATTAAAGCATTCCAGTTTCAAAATAGTTTCCAAGCAAATAGAAGTTATTTGCAACCCTGATAACACTCTTGTAGTACTTCATTTACGAATGTTATGTTAGAACAAGGATTTTACTAAACATCAGTTCTATTAGTAACATATTCTCGAGAGGTTTGAATGTAAATGACACGTGTTCCTGATTCATCCACCTGGAAATATACTGGTGTAAGGATCGAACCAATGAAATTCGTCGACATAAATATTATTTGCGTCGTTGCCCTGCACACTAAGGCGACGAAATAGACACCACTTGCCACTTTGACCCAAGTACGCAATATATAGGAGTAATTGGCGCTTTAGGTCCGAGTAATTGTCCTGGGTTTACGTCTTATTTTTTTTTCTTTCATTAAACTACACTTCTTTTTTTATTTGAAAGATTCCGATTTGGTTTGTTTGATTTGTAACAAAATATTACAATCATTTAAAACTTTACAACGGTATTGTACTTTATAACTATAAAGGTAAAAACGTTAAGCACATACATGGATTTAGGCCTCCTTTAGTACCTGTATATATCAAAAAAGGCTCCTAAGAGGTATATAAAAGAGATTTCAAATTTAGACTGATGCGGATGAGACACTAAGATGCGGTCAGTTAGTATTCTCTCATAATTTTAAACATTGTTTACTTGAATTTTAACGTATTTTAGATGTTTCTACGAGTACATTTCTTCTGGTAATTGTCGTAACCATCTAATATTTTGTGACTCTAGTTTCATTAGTGATATCTTTATAGATATATAGTATCCTACGGCTACTTGGTAAATCAGTTGTGATATCTTTTAGTGAACGTCTTTGCCTTTATATATTTAATCATATAATAACTTTCAATAGTAAAGAAGTCGTATTGATGTCGTCGTCGTTATCGACCACGAGGACATCATGTTCTTAATGCTGTGTTTATATGACGCCATGAGACATTAATTTACAAACTTTAATAGGTATCAAATTATTACGTAGCTAAACATTAGTAACCAGTGATTATATGCCTTTCTGGCTTAATGTACATATTGCGTGCCTCGTAAAATGTAAAACTCAATCCAGTAATCAGCGAAATACTTAACTGGCTTAAGATAAGGTGTCGGCAAATGAGTTTCTGTGCCTGCTTTTTAAAAGTGATGACCCTATTCATCATACAAAGAAACTGGGTACAGCAGATATGATTTATTTTCATTCATTTGTATTCTATCAAGAAAATCAACCGCCCTTCTAATAATTTCGTCGTAACCCATCACTAGCGTATGATGAGCCATGGGTCGACCTTAAAGAAAAGTATTGTGCCTGCAAAAGAATCTCTTCTCTACAAGTTGAAATACAAATATATTTAAGATATTGTCTCTAATCTCTTTCTTGATACGTTCATGATACTATGTCACATGGATTAGGGCTTAACGATAATTGTAATAATTATTGTTTTAATAGATATTGCCACGATGTTTTCTTAATTAAAATTAATGATAGTTGTAAGAGTATAATCACTATTTTCTTCTTATGGGAGAAGGTAGCAAATGAGTAGTAGATCCACTGGTTGATAAGAGTTATCAAACCTCGTTCATGTGCACTCAATTTTTTTTTAAATATATACTAAATTGTTTTTTGGCTTGTATTATTTTTGGTCATGAAACATTCAATAACGATAAAATTATTTTGGCCCTAAGCCAAAACAATGGATGGATGAGTGCTAACGGATATCGAACATTGGTAGTTATCAGATGTTCCGAAGCATGCTATTTATCTCTACAATACAAATGACTTGCCAAATTGTCTGCCATCGGAGTGAACCAATTTAGAAAGCAATTTCGCGACCAATTTATTGTGTATTAAGTGGGAACGTTACACAAGGCTTTTAAACCAATTATACCATTATACGTATGTACATTTTAAACAATCATTAGATGACCTCCGTGGAAGAGGGGCGTAAACACCGGTTTTGAAGGTGTCGCCATCTCGAGGTCCGGGTTCGATTCCCGGTCGGGTCAAGGTAGAAACACCACTTTCTTTTATCTTCACAGGAAATATAACATAAGCAAGTAATTTTACACATTTCGTGATTGACTCCTCTTCTATTATATATATATATATATATATATATATATATATATATATATATATATATATATATATATATATATATATATATATATATATATATATATATATATATATATATATATATATATATATATATATATATATATATATATATATATATATATATATATATATATATATATATATATATATATATATATATATATATATATATATATATATATATATATATATATATATATATATATATATATATATATATATATATATATATATATATATATATATATACATTACTCATTTACTTTATTAATGAACTATAAAAGCGCACTGCAGGAGAAAAGCCTTTCCCGTAAGAATTTGCGAAAATCTCAACGTATTTAGTGTAGTCTCAACGTATTACGTTAGATTAGTGATGGGGCGCTGAAAAATGTTAGAATGCAAGGGAGAGTTACTCATCTTTTTTGTGTGAATTTCACTTGCGTTTGGTACATTCTAACTATAAATAAAGGAGGCTTTGGCGATCGAAAGATGGCGACTTATCAATTGACGTATCAATTTGTTGTTTCAGATATTTTGAACCCCAAAACCTATACCCACACAAATTTATGTCGTAATATTATTAAAATTGTATAATCTGACTTATATGCATACGCACAATACGTAACCACCTAATTTTCATAAACTTTGTAATATGATAACGTTGACCCGTTTTCATCATCCATGTAA
>JAGSMR010000011.1:4367500-4547500 GCA_029286605.1 Sericinus montela
TATACATAAATAACATCTTAATTTTTATATTATATCCCGACGTACTCTGTTTTTTATTTTTTAATTATGATCAAACCTCATGACAGTTTCTCGGCATATAAAAAATTCGCACAAACTGATGGTACAAATTCTTCATGGCCGTGCTTCATGCATATTCAAATAACGTGGGTTGTCGGTACACGATAGAAATACGCCGGTTTTCCGACGCGTCTGAATTACAAAAAAGGAACTGATATATTTCAAACCATAAAATAGTGCCTTGTACAGAGTAAAATTCGCGGTTGCATTAATGTTTCTTTTTTCTATTTCAGGTATTTAGTTTTAGATGTTACTAGATTTTATTATTAAAAAAAGTTTACTTATCTATTTTATTCACGTATTTACTACACTTTATCAAAGTTTGAAATGAGTCATGAAAAACTTCTTATTTTTGTCCATTAAATATTCATATTCTTTTCTCTTTTTTTTTCTTTCTTTTCTGGTTCTTTTCTCGCTCAACGGTTAAATCGAGCCATTAAACATGGAAATGCAGCCTGCGTTCTTGGTACCATGCCATGAGAAGTAGGGCTCTACGATTATAATAGTTTTTAGTTAATAAGTATTGTAAATATCAACATAATTTTTTCTGTAAATAAAGTATTACATATTGAAGTAGTAGTCAAAGATTCGGTACTAATTATATCCAAATTAAGTATTTTACCGTGTCGTAGCGGCGTAAGTATGTATATACTATCTCTAAGGGTCAATCCGTCTAAGGGAAAATCCTTGAAAATAAAACTGACCACCGACAGAGGGCGGAATAACCATATCGGAAAATACTACACCAAGACTCCGCAGACGTCTAAAGTGCTGCTTGGTATTGCGGTCGCCAATACGCTTCCCAAGCGTGGCGATTATATAGGTTAACGAGAATGCTGATAATATTATAGTTGTTATTTGGTACTTTGCCCGCGATAAAAACTATCCTATGTTCTTCCCTTGGATTCTGGGTTAGTGGTTCAGCCGTGAAAGCATAACTGATAGGACAACAGACAGGTAGTTATTTTTACATTTATAATGTTGGATGGATATACATTATTTTTTCTGCAAGATATTAAAGTATGCCTTTGTATTAGCAGCTATTTATGACAACGTAGACTTGCGAAGCATGTGCTTATTTTGCTAAACACTATACTAAACTACCACAATAACAAAAACAAGAAATGAATGGAAGCAAAAATACCTTCTTTTTATGTGGCTTTTTCGTTTGTTTCCATTTATTTTCCGTATAAAGCGACCCACACTCGCTCCATCGGGTTCTCAATAATGCTTTGGTCGGTATGGTGGTCGGACCTTGTGTTATAGTTATTAAAGTTTAACAAATGATTATACGTTAATTGCGAAGCGTGGCCTAAATCACCCCTGATGCAACTTCCCTGTGGTGCGGCAAGCAAAAAAGTGAATTTCTCTGTCGTGCGAATGGCATAGCTTTGGTTTGGTCCAGTGTGGGAAAGAGATAAATATATATTTGACATCACTAATGGTTCCGGACTCGGTGGTGTACCTACCTTGGTACCGGATGTCTTAGGCCTCGTGCCGCACTGAATTAATATAATTTTAATGCAGTGCGGAACGAGGCTAAAACGTTCCATATCCCCCCTGACCTCGTACCGCACTCAACGCGAGCTTCCCGCGACCAGTGTTGTGCATCACGTCATCATGTTAATTCAAGTTCTAATAATTGTATTTTTAAAGCCCGAGGCAGAATAAATAGGACAGTTTCTTTTCTACTTCTGGTTGCCTTTTTTTTCTATTCTGTGAACCGCATTAAGATTTTCATAAACAAATAGAAAGATAAACCTTATGCATAAACCGTAATCCATTATTTTCCAATAATAAGTCTGTAATAGGTGCCTCTTAATGGTATAGAATGGAACGCTTCGTGCGCGAGTCCGACTCGCACTTGGCCGGTTTTTTTTCTTTATGGCGCCTTCAAGCACAATTTAGATTATTTAAAAAAAATGTATCCTTTGATAGCTTTGTGTTGTTTTGCCAGGTTTTGCCCTTAAAACGATCTAATGAGATATAATTGATCAAAATCGGTCAAGTCGTTGCGTAATTAAGACAGTTTAAAAACGTCGATATTATTTTTCCCATCACTAATCGCAGCGAAAATTTGCCCTATTTCAGTGCGTTACGAGGTGTATAAGATCCCATATTTTGTTTTGCTAATAATTCCTAAACTAGCCATCAGATCCCGGGGCGACGGTGGATTAGGGTTCATCAATTCACTGTCTATATCAATAAGGACCAAAATTCTCATTTATCTTTGATTTCGCGCCAGAAAATGGATTTTAGTCTGTAAAAGGAGGTGGGGTCTAATAGACCGCGTGTCGCCCTAACGTCTGGTCACGGTACGGGCCGATTATACCTCGTGCCGCAGGAACGGAAAGTATGCAAAAATTGGTGCCGCAGCTAACGTGTTAAATATTGGCAATTTAATATTAGAAATTTAAATTTCTTTACAACATCATACACAGTTTCGCACAAACTATTGTTAAATTAATATTTGTAGCGTCGAATGCACTAAGCTAGATATATGGGCCATTTGCCGACAGAATGCTGCGAAATGCTACATGTTATTCATGGTTTGCACATTAATATCACCACAATGTGCAATTGCAGCCAGAATTAATGTTGTATTTTACCACAACAACGTATAAATTAAAAACGAAGTATTTATATCCAATAGCTTTATTGATCTTGTAGATTAAATTGGTACCCATTTTTAGATGCGGACAAACAATGTAAGAAACTGTAATCCAAAAAGTATACAGATACCCACTTATTCTAATTCTCACGCAAAGGAGATTGCGATTGAACCCGGTGTATCCTTTCTACTAGCGGTGCCCCGGCAGCCGACCTGGAGTAAAAAAAAATCAAAACTTTATAAGAAGGGTTATTATAACATAAATGAATATATTAATTACCGTAACCGCTGGGAATGAGGTGATCGCTCTCAAACTATTTCTAGAAAATATCACATCCCATTTGTATAATACATTATATTATAAAAAAATATTGACCAAAAAAGAGGACGTTTCTTTCTACGGAGTTTTTTTCGCATGTTGTTTCTCCGTTAGAGGCACCCAATAACGAAACGGTGGTAGGTAAAAAATGAATATCGGTAATTAATGTACATTCTTATGTCGATAAATCCTCCTACTTTTTTTTGTTTGTAATTCCATGCACTTCTTTCGCTGTGTTAACTATACCGTTCTGAAGGCTTTGCCCAGTTTTGCCACACATTCTTCTTTGTCATCGATGAAGTCAAGCTTTTCTCATATTCACTAATAGAGTCGACTAACCGAAATTACTGTAAAACCTTTACCACTTAGACACGACCATATACTTACTACTACTACTTAGTCCAGAGGGTGGATCCACCAGATTATCTGTCCGATAACTGGTTGGAGCCACTACGGGTACGCGACCCCGGACCGCTCCAGCTTCCAGGGTCACACACCTCTCTGTCTCCGTGGCACTGTTATCCCACCCATCCCCTCCCAATTCCCTTATATACCCAATCTATCCTTCTTCAAAACCAAGAATTTCCAGGGAGGGTTGATGTCAAGCAGGCGGCCGATCGTAAAACATTGCCAAATACTTTACAAAATGGGTACAACAGGAGATAGAATATGCGACAATGCTAGGGCGTACCCCGCAGGCGACGCGCAGGCGCAGCACCCGGCGGCTGTGAGAAATGGACGAGGGTTGCAGCACCAAGGACGGGGACAGCGTAAGAAGCTAGTCCGGGAAGTAAGACTGAGGATGGCAAGTTGGAATATAGGTACGATGACTGGAAGAGGAAGAGAGTTAGTGGATTGTTTTGAAAGGAGGCGTATAAACATTGCGTGTTTGCAGGAGACGAAGTGGAAGGGACAGAAAGCAAGAGAAATCGGGGCGGGTTATAAATTATTTTATTGTGAAAGTGATGGAAAAGAAATGGAGTGGGTGTAGTGTTAGATAAAGAACTTAAGAATAAGGTGATGAGTAAAGAGAGTGTAGTAAAGAGTAGTAAAGAGAGTGAATGATAGAGTTATTATAGTTAAGTTGTTGATTGAAAATTTGGTTTTAAATATAGTGAGTGTGTATGCAGCGTAGATCGGTTGTGACGATAGTTTGAAAGAAAAATTTTGGGAGGATTTTGATGCTGTAATTACGGCGATACCAGAATGTGAGGAGATATATATAGGAGGGGATTTAAATGGTCATGTGGGAAGAACAAGTGACGGATATGAAAGAGTACATGGGGGCTAAAGCTACGGAGTCAGGAACCAACAGAGGGAAACCCTACTGGAAACAGCTTTAGCCTTTGACTTAGCCATAGTAAACACCTGGTATCAAAAGAGAGATCAAAATCTTATCTCATTCCGTAGTGGCCAGCACTCTACGCAAATAGATTACTTTCTAATGAAAAGGAGCAAAATTAACTCGGCCAAAGACTGCAAAATAACTCCCAGTGAGAGCCTAGTTTCCCAGCATAGGTTGTTGCTTCTAGACCTGTGTCTCAAAGTAAAATGTATGCAAAAGAACTCTAAACCCACACCTAGAAAGAAATGGACCAAACTTAGTGATAGAGAGTTAGCCGAAAAGTTACGGAAAAGAGTAGTAGATAAGATTGTAGAAATGGGTGATATACCAGAGATTAGAGTGAATAATTGCTGGAATGAGATGGCGATATGTGTAAGGAAGGTAGCAAGGGATGTTTTTGGAGAAACGAAGGGGAAAGGGAAGATGATAAGGATACATGGTGGTGGAATGAAGAGGTGCGGAAAATTTTGAAAGAAAAGAAGAATGCTTTTAAGGAATGAAAAAGTTTGAAAGAGGGAAATGAGAGAGATCAAGAAAACAAAAGGTCTGCCTATCAAATTATTAAGAAGAAGGCGAAGAAAGTAGTGGAAATCGCAAGGGCTAAGGTACAGGATAAGCTGTACGATTTCCTGGAAACTCTACAAGGCCAAAAAGATCTGTATAGAATATCTAGAGAGCGAGAAAGGGATGCAAGAGATGTAAATCACATGAAATGTATGAAAGACGAAATGGGGAAGTTTTTGACGGAAAATGAGAGCATTAAAGAACGTTGGAAGAGCTATTTTAGCAAACTTTTGAATGAGGAAAATCATTGGAATGGAGTACTAGAGAATGCTAGGAGTAATATGGGCATAGTTAAAGATGTGACGATGTGAAGAGGTGACCGGGGAACAACGGATACCATATTTGCACTTCGGCAACTGATTGAAAAATACAGGCTTGTGCAAAAGAACTTGCATATGGTATTCGTGGACCTGGAGAAGGCATACGATAGGACAACCCGTAAGGTTCTGTGGTGGTGTATGAGGAAGAAAGGGCTGCCAGATAAGTAGGTGCGGCTTGTTTAGGCGATGTATAATAGAGCCAATACTTGCGTCCGGTCTGAGGCTGGAATCACAGACAAGTTCAATGTGTCTGTAGGTTTACACCAGGGTTCGGCTTTAAGTCCTTATTTGTTCCTTCTGATTATGGATGCTCTGTCATCGAACATACAGGAGGAAGCATCCTGGTGTATGCTCTTTGCTGATGACATTGTGCTTGTCGGAGAAAATGCACTTGAGGTACAGAGCAAGCTGGGAAAATGGAAAAAAACTGGAAAATGTCGGATTAAAAATAAGCAGAACCAAAACCAAACACACTGTCTGTGACTTCAGTAGTCCATCCAGTTTTTCTCATATTTCCTTGGATGGTGTTCTTCTACCACTCTGCCCCGAATTCCGTTACCTTGGGTCAGTGATCCAAAATGACGGCAATGTCGACCGGGACGTAAAGAATAGAATAAATGCGGGAAGGATGAAATGGCGACAGGTCTCGGGAATAACTTGCGATCCACGCATGCCTCTTAAACTTAAGGGCAAAGTTTACAAAACGATTGTGAGACCTGTCGTATTGTACGGATCAGAGTGCTGGGCAACGAAAGTGACCGATGAAAGAAGAGTGCATGCTGCAGAAATTAAAATGTTGAGATGGATGAGTGGAGTGACTAGAAAAGATCGCATAAACAATGAGTATATAAGGGGAAGCTTGAAAGTGGCACCAGTGACAGAGAAAATGAAGAGTGGTAGGTTAGCATGGTTCGGGCATGTAATGAGGAGGGAAAAATGTAATATATGCAAAAGAATGTTAGAGATGAATGTGGATGGATGAAGAGCTATGGGGAGACCAAAAAAACGATGGATGGATTGTGTGAAAGAAGACATGAGAATGAAAGGAGTGAGTATTGACATGACGGGAAATAGAGGAAAGTGGAAGAAGAAGACATGTTGTGCCGACCCCACATAGCATGGGATAAGGGCAGGAAGAAGAAGATACTAACTACTACTAACGCCCCACTAGGAAGAAACTCGGCCACTGCCCTTCCATTTGGTCTCAGATAAACACACAAGTTCTAATTTGGGGGGACACCCTATCTCGCGTTGGCAAGGGTTCGTAACTTTGTAGAATGTAACATAATTCTGCAATGTAACCCTAAAAAGGCCTGGCAGGGGTCTCGAAGAGCACTCTTGTTCAATGATTTCTGACTTCTTAAATAACATGTAGGTTTTTATCTTCTCTACCCACCTATCTGCTATTCTCAGTTATAGGTAGTCACTTAGTATAAGGTAAGCTGCTTCTTTATATCCAATATGCTTACCAAAGTGCCTGAACTCAGATATTTAACCCTCTTGCCCATTAATGTTAATATGTATCTATAAATCTTTTGTGAAGAATTTGTATACAGTAACAAGATTTTTCTTGTACCAGCAATAGGTTAATAAATACGTTATACTGCCTGTTGTAAAATATCAACAGTAAAATTACAAGAACACATTAACATACTTTTGTTTATGACGAAATATTGTTAAAAAAATAAAGTAGCCTGTTATTGGCAAAGGCCTTCTCTTAAATATTTTTCGAAAGAGATATATTCTTTAGACTCGCAGTTTTCCTTATGACATTTTTATTTAAAAATTCAGAATTTAAATTGTCGTTAACAGTTATAATTATGTCGGCCAGAGGAATATAGTATTAGTTTGTAGTATTGGTTTAGAAAAGTGGTTAAATTAAACGTTAAATTACACTAAATGAAAATCGTGAACTACACATACTCTTTTGTGTCATGTAATCATGATTACACAAAGGGTTATTAAAATATTATGGTATTAAATACGCCGTTAACAATTAGACGGAACACAGCTGACTTAGTATTTTCAATAAAAATAGCGCAGGATCTAATCTAGATTGTACTCGAGTTTTGAAAAATATAAGCCTCGTCGTTTCTAAGAAACTTGGTGATCACTTTGTCTCTCAACACCATTACTTTCATCTTATTTTAGACAAAATTCTTTTTCGGTCACGTTCCTAGCTTATTTAATAAACTCGTTGACGGTTGCGATGTTGATCTGTTCACTACTAAACCAAACACTATTAAATATATCTTGTCAAAACAATGGTTCGACTCAAAAGACGCTCATCTGTTTTAGACATTTAAAATATACAAAATTAAATAGTACTCAATGTTTAGCGTTGTATTGATTTTTTTGAGGAGTATTAAATCGACTAGATCATAGAAAATACACTTGTGAAAACATGTAAATAAATAAGTCTAAATATGTACAAGTATGTATGTTTGCTTGCATGTTTTTATAATTGCTGTTAGCTAAAATAAAAATTAAATTAAATTAAATTAAACAGCTAACAGAAAAAGCACCAGTAAAAATATAATAAGCTACATACAATTCTATTAACGATATGCATAACAAATTCTTGTCGACTATTTAACCTAATAAAAAGAATGCTTATTATAGTTAGCTTTTTTAACAAAATAAAATAAATAATAAATTAAATTAAACAACGGATTGGTTTCATTCCGGTGCCTGCCAGCTTCATCAAATAATCATCACAACCTTTTCCGTACGACAGAATTTGCCGTAATGGTAACGCATGGCCAGCGGATTGGCGATCGCATTAGAATAGAATAGAATAAAATTTAATTCTACATCAAATATTCAATAAAATGGCAATATAAGATGACAAAGTACAATCTTAACCTCTTAAAAGGAATAATTTTATAAAAGGTATGGAATATAAGTAGATTCTGCGGTGGGAAAAATGTACTAACTAACTTATCATATTACTGCAGTGACACAACAGAGCTGATTTTCTTTTAGAACTTATGTTCTACGTCAAACTAAAATAAAACAAATAAAAAGGTCATTATACCCTTCAGCAGGAGATCATAGCAAAATAATACAGAACAAATAAAATAAAATGAAAAAAAAAATTTTTATAGTAACATATATTTTATAGTAACATAATTTCTTTATGAATAAAACAATATTAAATTTACAAGAAATAGATGAAACTAATATTGCAACATCTATAAATTGTGACCTCGAAGACCTATGTAAAGTCATTAAAATTGGGATGAATGATTTAACAATTGTCACTCAGAACATAAGAAGCGTTTATAAAAATATCGATGACCTACAAGTTGCTTTGTATAACTTTAAATTCGAAGTAGATATCATAGTACTAACAGAATGTAGACTCGACTCAATGAAACCTATACCACAACTAAAAACTATACATCTTTTGTAACCTCTCACCATCTGAATAAAAGTGATGGTGTTACAATTTACATTAAAAATAATCTTAAACCCAAAATTAAGGTGTTAAAGTTGGAGCAAGCATCTTGCCTGCAAGTAGAAATATTCGATTATGCTATTCTGTGCATGTATAGATCACTTTCTAATACAAATATTGATAGATTTATTGACTCACTTCGAATCCATCTAGAAACAATTAAAACCTTTAAAAATATTGTAGTAACTGGAGATCTTAACATAAATCTAATCCCTAAAATCAATGAAAACTGTACTGAATATAACAAAAGACATAACTATCTTAACATGTTATCTGTTTATGGTTTATTACCCGGTCATAGTGAACCAACAAGAGAAGATAGTTGTTTGGATCATTTTATCCTGAAATTACATACTAAAAGGTCTATGCCAAAACAGCAGTTATTAACTCTACTATCACTGACCATCGAATGGTATTCTTATGTCTATCTAAAGTTAAAGATAAAAATGTGTGTCCTAAGTTTAAAACTAAAATTGATATAGACAATGTTTCGAAAAGTCTGACAAATAAAGACTTATCAATTTTAATGTTTTGTGAAGATCCAAACACATTAACCAATACACTAATTAAATATATTTCTGAGTCAATTCAAGAAAGCACTAAAAACATAAAAGTACCTAAAAGTAAACGAATTATCAAACCATGGATCACTCCGGGAATTTTGCGTTGCATAAGGAACAGAAATAAGATGCAAAAACAATTAAAATTAAACCCATACGATAATATCTTAAAGATTACTTTTAAAAGATATCGAAACTATTGCAATCACTTAATAAAAAAACTAAAACGTGATTATGAAAAAACTCTCTTATTAGTTAAAAACCCAAAAACGTTATGGAATAATATTAAAAATATAACAAATGTCAAAAAAAACAAAACTTCAAACACTGAATTACTTGAAATTTATGAATGTCCTCTCAGATCAGTAAATCTTGTAAATCAATATTTTGTTAACGTTGGACAAGAGCTAGCTGAAAATATTCTAAATAATAACCCAACATTAAAACTAAACAAGAACTATACACTTAGTATCGAAGGTAAACTGTCATCGTTTGTTCTGTTCGAAACTGGCTTGGAAGAGGTTAACCATATGATTATGTCATTAAAATCAGAAAGTGCTACAGGATGGGATGAAATACCTGCTAAAATCTTAAAAGTTGTTAAAGACCTAATTACCCCTATTATTTGCCACCTGGCTAATCTCTGTTTTTCAAAAGGTATCTTTCCAGACGCGTTAAAAATGTCAATCATTACTCCCGTGTTTAAGGGTGGGGAAGGAGGCGATGTCAACAATTATAGACCGATATCAGTTTTGTCTGCGATCTCTAAAATCCTAGAAAAACTGATAAATAAGCGTCTAATGCAATATCTAGAGGTTAATAACATTTTATCAAAAATCAATATGGGTTTAGGAAAGGAAAATGTACGCAAGACGCTATTTTAGATATGACTAAAAAATTGTTGACCAATTAGATCGACGAAAAAAATGTTTAATAGTGTTTTTAGATTTAAAAAAGGCATTTGACACCGTCTCTGTTCCCACTCTTATACAAAAACTAGAAAGGATAGGAGTAAGAGGGACTCAACTTAAACTTTTAAAAGATTATTTAAGTAATCGCACGCAAAGGGTGAAAATCGGGGAATATATAAGTAAAGACCTTCAAGTACCCCACGGCGTTCCTCAAGGAAGCGTGTTAGGACCAACGTTATTTTTGATATATATGAATGATCTATGTAATTTAAAAATTGATAATGGACATATAATATCGTATGCTGATGACACTGCCTTAGTTTTTACAGAAGATACATGGGAAGAAACTCATAGGGTAGCCGAAGCTGGATTGGCTAGGGTAGTGTCTTGGCTTGAATTAAACTTATTAACGCTTAACGTCTCTAAAACCAACTACATTTGTTTTTCAATTAATAAACGGATACAGCCCAAAAATTATAAACTTAAAATACATACGTGTAGTAATAAAAATTATTGCAACTGTACATCTATAAATCAAGTTACTTGTACTAAATACTTGGGGTTGATGATCGACCAAAGACTATCTTGGCATTCTCATATTGAGGTTACTACATCCAGAATACGTAAGTTAATCTGGATTTTTAAAACCCTTAGACATGTTGCTACCAACAAACTCATCAATCAAATATATTTCGCTCTTGCACAGTCAGTTTTGACATATTGTATAGCAGTATGGGGAGGTGCATCTAAGGTTAAATTTCTAGACCTTGAACGCAGCCAGCGATCCTTAATAAAAGTAATGCATAATAAGCCCTACAGATTTCCGACCCAAAATCTGTACACCATTAGCCAGTTATTAAGTGTCAGAAAGCTATACTTAATTGAAATTGTGAGAGAAAGACATAAAAGAGTATCTTATGTACCTGAATGTTGTACCCGACGAAAGAAAACTCCAATTTACAAAGGTGTAGTCAAAACTGAATATGCAAGGCATCAGTTTAAAATAGAATCTGAATATGTTTACAACAAGTTTGACAATCTTTTAAATATATCAAAATTAAACTTGTATGATTTAAGAAATAAACTCTCGGCGTGGCTTAGAAAACTGAACTATAGTGAGGTGGAAGCATTTTTGGCCGTTATTCAATGAATATCAGTGACTGAGACACGCAAGCACACGTCCCGCGTACATACATATACACAATCACACACGCACGCACGCACGCACGCACGCACGCACGCACGCACGCACACACACACACACACACACACACACAGAATTAATAAGTTATATGTAATTAGATAAGTAAAACTGTAAGATATGGAAGAGCAGGACATCTTGGCACAAGTATTTAATTCCTTAAAAAGATGTTCTGACGTTTGATATAATTGTGTAGACCTAAACAGGAAATAAACCAATTTTAATTTAATTTAATTTAACATATGTAAGTAAGTAATAGTATAGTAAAATGAGTAAGATGAGATGAGATAAACACAAAAAAAAAAAAAAAAGAAACCATATCTGTTCCCTTACTGTTTCTTAATGTTTATCTATATTATATAATAAGAAGTTTATATAATAAAAAGAAAAATAATAATAAGAAAAAAGTTGCATAATCAATAATAAAAAAAAGTTATGATTTGAGATAAATTTCTCATCTTATTGTCTGGTGTTTGTAGTTGTTATTATATGTGTGGTGGAATGACGAAGTAAAATTAACCAAAAGATTCGTTTATCGTACCATCAAACGATACATTGAAGACTCTAGTATAGATGACAGGTCAAGAAGTGGTCGCTCTCGGTCTGTTAGGACTTCAGCAGTGATAAAAGCTGTGAAAGCGCGAATTCAAAGAAATCCCAAACGTAGGCAGAAACTGTTGGCCCTTCAGATGGGGTTCAAAGGGTGTTAAATGAAGACTTAGGGCTTCGGGCAAATCGAAGAAAAACAGGACATTGTTTGAATGCTCGTCTAATGCACCTGAAACTGAAGAGATGCCGCGCTTTGTTTAAGCGGTACGCGGGAAAAAAATATCGGGAATTCTTTTTTCGGATGAAAAATTTTTTACCGTAGAAGAGAGCTACAACAAACAAAATGATAAGGTGTACGCACACAGTAGTGAAGAAGCGAGCAACCGTATTCCACGTGTCCAACGAGGTCATCTTCCATTCTCGCTCATGGTATGGTTGGGAGTTTCTTATTGGGGCTTAAGGGTTTTAAGGGCTTTGAGGTACATTTTTCCGAGAAAGTTGTAAAAACGAATGCACTTGTGTATCAAAATACAGTCCTGACGAACCTTGTGGAACCTGTTTTTCATACCATGTTCAATAACAGGTACTGGGTATTCCAACAAGATTCGGCGCCAGCTCATAGACCGAAGAGCACACAAGACTGGCTGGCGGCGCGTGAAATCGACTTCATCGGGCATGAAGACTGGCCCTCCTCCAGTACAGATTTGAATCCGTTAGATTACAAGATATGACAACACTTGGAGGAAAAGGCGTGCTCAAAGCCTCATCCCAATTTGGAGTCACTCAAGACATCCTTAATTAAGGCACCCACCGATATTGACATGGACCTCGTTCGTGCTGCGATTGACGACTGGCCGCACAGATTGAAGGCCTGTATTCAAAATCACGGAGGTAATTTTGAATAAACTTTAGTGTCATAAGAATCTATGTTTTGTTAAGTTCATTTTGGTGTATAAATAGTTACATAATGAATAAACTTGTTTTAATTATTTTAGGTTGAAAATGTGACAGAATTTATGACCTGAAATATTTTGTATTTATATATTATAATAAATAAATTAATTAATTTTATTACTTAGTATAAATTTTAATAGTTTTAGTATGTTTGATACTACTTTTAATATATTATAATATGTAAAAGTAATGTTACTTTTACATATCCATCATATACATCGCCTGATGCCGACACAGGTTTATGTGGCTTTTAAAGGAAAGAATTAGTAAATCTGAACCATATCTTATAGTTGTAGTTGGGCATAGATTTACTTAGTTTGCCACATTTTTTTGTGCAGCGTTTGGTATGGTTGCTCAAGAGTGAACAGATAACTTCTATGTGAATCTAAAGAAGTTGTTATTACGTTGTGATATTTTATTTTTCGGTGGTTAATTTAATTTGTAATCATACTAACATTACACCTAAGTAATTTATTTAATTTTTTCACACACACAAGTGGCCCTAGTTGCATCAATAAAGAAATATTATTATTTTTATAAACAAATAATATAATATCTTCACGCCATTTCCAATACAGGGGTAGACAGAGGTCTCGGACCGAGCCTGCCACCTAGGGATCGAACTCGGGTCTCTCGACTCGAATTCCGATTACCCAACCACTCTGCTATCGTGACTTATCTATATTAAAATTAAACTAACATTACCACAAATGCTTTGAAAAAAAATGGGGTCAAAAAACTGTAATGGTCAAAAACATTAACATTCTGCTCCAATCCAAGCATCCAAGCTTCGGGGTCTAGTTTCCATGACATAAAGACATCATATTTTTGTACTATGTCGTGATGCAAACAGATCTATGCAGATTCTGAGATTTATATCTGTGAACTTTGAATATACATATTGTACTATACTTGTACTACACTTGTTTCAAAATTTATTATAAATTTATAGAAAGCATTATAATAAAATAACAGTTTCTTCATAATTTTTAAAAACAGAAAAATATCTGAGCCTATAAGTAACAAGTCATTTAAATACTGCACTGAATTGTACCCTTCCTGTCGAAGGTGATTCACTACAATCTTCATTATTTTTGTAAACATTAATAGCGTAGAGCAAAGACCATATGGTTGTTCATGAAACTCATATAGGTCTATATAACGGAACCTTTAAAACTTTCTTTGATAATGGTCATTGGCAATTGGTTCACATAGTACTTCTTCTTCTTCTTCTTTACATCCTATCAAAAGTCCACTGCTGAACATAGGCCTCCCCCAAAGATTTCCACAGAGAACGATCCCGAGCCACTTGCATCCATCGATTTCCCGCAATGTTGTGCAGGTCGTCACTCCATCTTGTGGGGGACGTCCTGCGCTTGCCAGAACGAGGCTGCAACTCGAGAACTTTTCTTCCCCAACGGTTGTCCGTTCTGCGAGCTATGTGGCCGCCCATTGCCACTTCAGCGTGCTAATCCAATATGGCTATGTCGGTTACCCTAGTTCAGCTGCGGATATCTTTTACAGTGGCAGAGCCACGCATCAGTTTTTGTTGTTGCATGAATGGGCCGGCACGACCGGGGAAGTACCACGACCTCACAGAATACCGGCGTGAAGTAGAAGTCTATCAAACTTCTGCGTTTCGTCTGGTGAGTGCAGGTAACCGAAGCCCCCCCCCCCCAAATCTGGGGGGGGGGGCTTGGAGGCCGGCAATCTGCTATGCCTCCAGTATTTCGGGTGTTTATGGGCGGCGGTAATCACTGACCATTACGTGAGCCACCTGCTCGTTTGCTCGTTTGCCTGCTTTTCTATAAAAAAATCATCATTGCGGATTCTGTCACGCAGAGAAATACCCCACACTACATACACACCCATAGCCCGCTGAGCAACTTTTAGCTTCCTCATCCGGCCAGAAGTGAAGGACCATGTCTCAGTTCCGTAGGTCATCACTGGCATCACGCACTGGTTGTTTACTTTGCTTTTAAGGTTTTGAGTTATACTTGACGAGAAGATATGGCGTAATTTCCCGAACGCTTCCCAACCGAGTTGGATTCGCTGATTGACCTCTGGATCGAAGTTGGACTTACCAAGTTTGACAATTTGTCCCAGATACACGTTGACAAACACTATTGAGGTCATTGAGCATAGTGCTAAGCTCCTCAAGCGACCCTGTCATCAGAACTATGTCATCGGCAAACCGAAGGTGAGTGAAGAATTCGCTATTGATGTTCACACCTATTATTATATTCACATAGTAATACGGCTTCCAAATTCAATAAAATTTTAATAGTCTTTAACATATTCTTATTTTCTTGTCGAACTTGGGGTAAGAAGGATTTTTTGTTTTATTTGGTTTAAAATGATTGAATATATGTTTACTGTTTATTATAAAACGATTATGTACGGTTTTAATCGCGTTTTTATTTTTTTTATTACTCTTTTTTAACTTCAGGGACAGTCTCCCCGTGTCCACGGCACGACCCGAAACGTCGGGAAGTTAAAACAATTTAAAAAAAACTAAATAAACACGCGAAAAATCCTTAAAATCGTTTTATTTTAAAGGTGTAATGTTTGCATAAATACAAGAAATCATTAAGTTTGTTATTGCATTTTAAAATTTTAAAAAAATCTGTAAGGTTCCCGCCGTAACTTACCTCTATTTGTGAATTGGTACATATGGTTTTGATCTTTTCATCTAGGTTATTACCAAATACAAATGAATCACGTTCAACATCTTTAACTAGATTAAAAAAAAAAAAACAAAATTAGGTACTGTTAACTTTCTTTTCGTTTTTTTTTCGACAATTTTCTGGTATCATTTCGACCATCAAAGTGATTTCTATTGTAAGCCCCGACGTATCGTTAAGATACGAAAAAGTTCATCTGATATTTTTACATAAAACTTGTAAATAAGCTGAAAAAACTCCTCTGCTAGGGTTTATCATTAACCTAAAAAGAGCAAATCGATGTATCACGTTCAAAGCCTGTGTTTATTAGCGTTTCATTTTCAAATCACAAAATAATTATTAAACGACGTACACCACGTACACCGCTCATGTTTGTTTATCTGAAATATATTATTAGTTTATATTTGGGTCATTGTAGAAGCGTTTCAAGGCTGCAATTCTAAATAGCTGCGCACGTAACATATCGCGAAATAAAAAGACGTTTGACAGGTAGACCATATGTGCGGTAGCATTTCTAAATTTTTTAATTAACACTCTAAAATGCATATATACTCATATATAAATATATGCACACAAATGTTTGCCCTTAGCTGGACTCGAATCCGGTACCCTTAGCTTGAAGGCAGAGTCACTACCTATTAGGACCTCTAGTTGTCACTTTTACAATGGGTAGTGTTTACTGTGAAGAAACAAAGAAACGCGTTTTTTAGGAATTTTGAGATAATGCGCGCTCGAAGTGGAAAGCTATTAATTATTATATAATAAACAACAATAAGCTAAACGTCTAGGATTTAAACAATTCTTAATTCATTTTTTTAAGGAAATACACATATATATACACATTATACACTCTATTACATATTCATGACGATGTCGGTGGAAAGAAAGTAGAAAAAAAGCAGATAGATTCCCTTACACACGTAGTAACATCAGACCACACTGAAAACTAATATTCGTTAATAATTTTGTACTAATTAAAATTTTGTTTTAACTTTCACAAACATTCACATGCAGGAGGAGTACCGAAAGTGAGATTGGAAAACTTAAGTTGCTGCATGTTCTTCTCTATAGTTTATTAAGCGTAAAATGGTACATTATAGTATACATTGTGCAATGCACTATAATATTTCATAACCTCCGTGGACTAGAGGCGTACACATCGGTTTACATGTTGTCATCAGCTCGGAGGTCCCGGGTTCAATTCCCGGACGAGTCGATGTAGAAAACATGTTTATGGTATCTTCGTTGTGTCCGATACCATAACACAAGTGGTTAAGCTAATAACTTTAAGATCAGAGCAACGTATGTGATATTATTTTTATCCACGTATTTATGTATTGTATATCTTTGTTATTTATAGGGTATTATTATTTGTTAAACATAGATTATCTTTTTGTTTAAGATTTGACTTACAAAAAGTCTCCAGTCTTCTTTTTTCTTCACTTCAGCTACTTCACTACTTCTTTTCTTCTACTTCTTTTAGAGGTTTGTCGTAAATGAGAAAATTTCCCTTATTATCTATGACTCTACTCAATCAAACGACACTGTAAAACGTTAGACACATACTTATGACTGGAACTAAATATTCTATTGAGTTCTGCCGGCAAATATTTAGTAGAAGGGAAGCTCCCTTTTCCCTTCTACGAAATATCCATTAGCCCTCAACATGTTTAAGGGAAAAGGGTAAAGTGTAGAAGGGAAAAGGGATAGCCCATCACAAATGCAACACATTCCCTTATACCTAATAAGGTTACCTTTCAAGCAACCTTGATGTAGGTATCAAGGCTACTTGAATATACCTACATCACTACATCAAGGTTAACTTACTAAGCTTAGCAGATCGTCAAGTTTCACGATCCTTAAGTACCGCTTTCGCTTTTTTCAGATTAATCATGTTATTGATGCATGCACGTTTATTGTATATTATTTGCTCACACGGTCTTCGAATGTTAGTCTCGGCCTACCTCGACACCTTTTAATATGAACTTTCGCGCTATATATTTTCTTCACCATTCGGTGTTCACCTATTCGCCCAACATGCCCAAACCATCGAAGCACGCTCTTATCGATTTTTGTTATTAGGTGTATGTGATTTGGTAAAGATACGAGGTGCCAAAGTGGAAATTCGAAAAAAAACTTAAAAATTGCCATCCCATTCTTAAACTCCCTGAAACCCAACCTTAGAACTCCCTGTAAACTTTCCGTGTAAAACTATCAGATGACTGTACTATTAATTACTTTATATTTTTAAATACATTTTGTTTGTTTTAACACAACAAATCTTAAATCAGTAGCGTAATTTTCATTACATTTTCCTTCCTTTCTCTAAAATAATCAATTTTACTGAACCATAAATCAGCAAAGCAGTTTAAAAATGGAAGCGTTTTCCCCGTTAATCTTACGCAATTTCTTTATTGCTTTGTAAGCTTGGTTGCTTTAAATAGCCATCTAGTATCTAAACATTATTAGGATAAAAACGCAGAATTACTTTAATTTAGTTGAAAGCAGCTTAAAATTATTTGTTTATATCATTTTTAATCTTCTTTTAGATCTATATCAGCTTCATTTCATTTATAGTAAATAATAAACAAATAATAATACTTACACAAACATACAAGTCATCCAGTCCCAATCTAGAATTCCCTGTCTTTGTCATTATCAACATCACAGTGAAAATATGTATACAAATAATTAGTTAAGTATATAATGATAAACTCATACAATCATTCAGGACTTTACTATAAACATTCAAATTTAGCCAAGTCAATTTAAGTCACGATAGCCGAGTGGTTGGGTGGTCGGAATTTCGAGTCAAGAGACCCGAGGTCGATCCTCAAGTGGCCGTACCAATGGGTTTTTCTAAAAACCTATGTACAAATTATATCGTTGGCTTGGACATAAAGACGGCGAAGGGCTCACCGCCTGTCACGTTGTCCCCAAAAATATCTTCGGTGAAAGGTGGGTCGAAGGGACTTAATTGTCTAGACTTGACCTCAGTCTACCCCTGTATTGAGAATTGCGTGAAGATATTTTATATTTTATTTTATTTATTTATTTATATTCAAATTTTGCATTGCATAGCATAAAAAATATTGGCTCCTAGCGAGATTTGAAACCACAACCTTTAGCTTCGAAAGTAGAGTATCAACAACGCTACCGTGCCTACCTAATACAATACAGTACAAGACATTATAATATAAAAAAAAAGAAAAAACAATGTAATACAATACGACTTAATTATATATTAATGATATTGAACCCGACACCTATAGCAAGCAATGCAACTAATCGCAAGTCACAATTAATAAAAACAATTTTATAACGGATAAAACTTTAACTATAAAATTGAATATTTACTCAATTATTGATATAATTCTTTTCCTTTATTTAACTAATATGAAAACGCATAATTCACCTGTGTTTCAGATTACGATCCTCGTTTTTAATATTAAATGCACTTTATATCTATCTTAAAAGGAATTGGGGTAAACGCCGAACAACGTTCACTTCAACAAATTGAAAAGCAATGAACCGCGGAATTCAATTTCATATTGAAAGCCATTCATCTTTGCCGCTTCTCCGAGAACTTCTCACACCATGCCGCCATTATATCTTGACTTTGCCACCCAGTTTTACTTATTGAAGACTTTTTTTTAAACATCGTTGTGTAACGTTAAAGATTATAATGTAACTTATATTCTATTGGCTTGTGTTATATCTCTAGCAATTTCAATTGAAAATTTAGTCAGATCAAATGAAATTGATACATGATTTATTTAGAGGAAATCTTAAATTTATTTTTCATAAATTACTTATTTCATTACCAACGAAAATATAATAATACTAATAAATATAATAATAATAATAACATAATAAACACCTGAATTATTTTCTATTCTAAGATTTTAAAATTAAAATTACGTTTAAAGAATACAAGCAAGGTTATTAAAAAAAGAGGAATTTAGAAATAAAAATTATTCCAAATATATGCTGGGATGGTTAGAGATTTGAGTCCTTTCAACACGCATTTTACCAGAGTTTTTTTGGGATAACGAAATAATAGTTGAGCACATCGCCGTTATAGTTCAAGCAAATGATAAAAAGCCTGCGATCTTAATTGTAATGCGAATAGCTCCCAGCCAACTTTTCGGCTTTCACAAAAAATAATCTACACCATAATCATAAAACAGTCCGAGTTATATGCTCGTTTTCATTTTTAAATATAAGTATTATCGGTTACGGTTGATCGGTAGTAAAATTAAAGGAATAAAGAAAATACTGAAACTAGAAAAATAGCTGCACGCACTTTAAAAAATTATGCCATTTGGAACGCCCAGAAAATTCGTTGTGTTTGGGACACGCGCTTTTTAAGATTCCGTAACATACCTAAGGTTTTTGTATTTTGAGTATGTACGGTAACAAATAGTCCTCATTGTTAGTAATTATTCTAACTTTTAATTGTCTAACTAGATTATGTCCGCGACTTCATCTATTCATTGTATAAACTTTCCCTCAAGTTCCTTTAATTTTCCGCAGTATATTCATCCAGACCACAATACTACAACTCCAAATCCATTAAGTAGAATCATGCATCGTCTATTCCATAGAAACCTTACTTGTTTCCGTGATAATTGGAACCCCTACATGTTTATTCAGATGAAATTTTAAATAAATCAGTTAAGCTGTTTTAACGTAACAGACAAAAAATATGTAAACTACAAAGTATAACTTCAATATTGTTATTATTTTATAATATTATATTTTACTATCAGAAATATTGTATTTTATATTAACGATGCTATGGCCAGTCCTGTAACTTTTTCCCAAATAAGCATCGGCGAAAGGTGGGTCGTAAAGACTCTGTCTACGCCAGGTCTAAGAAAATGTGTGAAGATTTTAATGTTTTACTTCTTGATACTGGAGAGGATGATGATTAAATTTTTCACGACGACGCATGCTATGATGGGCTATGGACTGTTTGTAAATGCTGAATTATGTTGTAAAATTACTAATATAGATTTGTAAAATGTTCTAAACAATTTCTAAAAGTTTAGCGAGCAACATGCTATTTAATAAATGTTTACTTCGAGAAAGAACACTATTTAGATTGGATTTAAGTTCATTGAATACTAAAAAAATCTTAAAAAGCCCAAAAATTAAATAAAATACTAAAACTATGAACAGTTACTCAATTGCATCCCAAATATCATAAGGTGTCATTTTATTTATAGACTACATTTTGTACTATATAATATATTATATATTTAACTTTAGATAAAAAAGTCATCAAATTCTGCAATCATTCTGAAATGTACTCAAACAAAGGGCAGTTTGTTTATTTTATTTTTTCGTGGTAATTCGAAGATTTCAGCTTATCGTTAGCGGACAGACAGGGCTATACGAGTTGAACTTCTCTCGCCTCCATTCGGGAGAAAAAAGAAAGAAATAAATCATTGATACGCACAAATGCTTTCCTCAAAAAACTTACAGCAAGATCTATTATATTATAACGAATATATTGATAAGTAAAATATTAATTACATTATTGAAGTACATAATATTACCAGTTAACATGTAATAAATATACATGTATGTATATGTATATATATATATATATATATATATATATATATATATATATATATATATATATATATATATATATATATATATATATATATATATATATATATATATATATATATATATATATATATATATATATATATATATATATATATATATATATATATAATAGCTTACCCGATACTCCTCCGATGATACCTGGACATCAGTGACCCTTTTCCCTTATACAATGGCACGATTACTTGCCCATTTCGCCAGCACAAATTGAAAAGGCGGTACCGCTGACTTGCCACTATGCCCTGTCCTGTCCTCAGCATCTCAACGGTAATCCTATCGTACCCTGCAGCCTTACCTAATCTCATACTATTCTACGCTTTTACTATTTCATCCATGCTTATCTCACTTTCATCATCCTTTATATTAACGATGGAAGGTGCCGGTTGTTGTGCACTTCCCTCTTTCAAACAAACATTCAAAATACTCTTTCCATCTCTTTAACACATATTCGTCTCCTATTATATATATATATATATATATATATATATATATATATATATATATATATATATATATATATATATATATATATATATATATATATATATATATATATATATATATATATATATATATATATATATATATATATATATATATATAATCCAATTTACGCCAAAAATGTGGAGTAGGAGTGTGATTGTCCTGTTCTTTAAGAAAGGGGACAACTGCCTATTGAAGAACTATAAACCTATAGCGCATCTAAGCCGCGTTTACGTACTGTTTTAGAGAGTCATCACGAATTGTCTAGCAAGCAGACTTGACGGCTTCCAACTTCCAGAAAGGATATAGTACCATAGACCATATACATACTCTTCGCCAGGTTTTTCAGAAGACGGAATAGTACAATATACCAATGTGTCCGGCGTACGTGGACTTTGAGAAACCCTTTGATTCGGTCGTAATTTTTGCAGTACTTCAGTCTTTTCAGCGGTGTCAAGTAGTCTCTCGGTAAATCGAGGTGTTAAGATATCTATATATCATATAGGCTACGATGTGTATCCGAGTACAGAACCAGAGCACGTAACCTATCCAATTGCAGAAAGGTGTAAGACACGGTGATGTACCCCGAAACTCTTCACCGCTGTATTGGAAGATATCTTTAAGCTGTTGTGAGGATACGGTATAAACATGAATGGAGAATACATCACTCATCTTCGGTTTGCGACGATATAGTCTTAATGGCAGGGTCGCTGGAGAAGCTTAGCACTATGCTCAAGGACCTTAATAGTGTTTTTCAATAGCTTGGTCTTAAGATGAACATGGACCGGACTAAGGTCATGTCGAACGTCCATGTTAGACCAATGCCAATGTTGTTGGGAACACTACACTCGAAGTTGTTGACGAATATTTATACCCGGAACAAATTGTCAGACCAGGTAAGTCCAACTTTAAAACAAAGGTCAATCGATGGATCCAACTCGGCTGGGCAGCGTTCGGGAAACTACGATATATCTTCTCGTCAAGTATACCTCAATGCCTTAAGTACAAAGTATGCTACCAGTGCGTGTTGTCAGTCAGTTGACCTATGGTACCGAGACGTGGTCTTTCACTGCAGGCCGAATGAGGAAGCTCAGAGTTCCTCAACGTGCTATGGAAAGAGCTATGCTCGGTGTATCTCAGCGTGATAGAATCTGCAATGAAGACACCAGAACTAAGGTAACCGACATAGCAGTAAGGATCAGCGCGCGTGAGTCTAGAAGTATGATTGATTTTGTAATTGTGGATGAGAGATTGAGGAAGAAAGTGCTCGACACTCGGGCATACCGCAGTCTGGGCCTTGACACAGACCACTTCCTGGTCATAGCATGAATGCATGGCCTCTTTAAACGATGGCGACACCGAGGAGCCGAGCCCACGAGTGTTTTGGACAGAATAAAAGTGGAAAATCGACAAGTAAAGAAAAGAAAGAAGAGTACGTAGAGTAACTGAAAGAAAGTTCTAAAGGAATAGAAGAGATAGTTGTGATTGAAGATTTGTGGGAGACATTTAAGAAAGGAGTCGTGAATGTTGCTATTGAGTTATGCACGGTAGCTAAAAGAAGGAAAGGAAGAAAGAACTATAATAAGTGGATGCATAAAGATGTACAAAGGTCTGTGCAAGAAAAGAAGAAAGCGTGGTTGGATTGGCTAGCAACAAAAGCTAACCAAAAACTTCAAAAGGCGACGGATGACGAGGTAAAGGGAGTGAAAACGAAATATAAAAGAATCAAATCAGCTACGAAAGATGTTGTGACTAGAAAGAAAGAAGAAAGAAAGAATGATTTTGATAGGAGGCTCACTGAAGATTTCCAGTCAAATATCAAGTTTTCTGGAAATCCATCAAAACATCCAGAGGAAAAACTGCTACCTCAGTGCTGAGTACAATCAGGAGTCAAGATGGGAGTGTTATAATAGGAGACGAATATGTGTTAAAGAGATGGAAAGAGTATTTTGAATGTTTGTTTGAAAGAGGGGAAGTGCAGGTACAACAACTGGCACCTTCCATCGTTAATATAAATGTTGATGAAAGTGAGATAAGCATGGATGAAATAGTAAAAGCGTAGAAAAGTATGAGATTAGGTAAGGCTGCAGGGTATGATAGGATTACCGTTGAGATGCTGAGGACAGGACAGGGCATAGTGGCAAGTCAGCTGTACCGCCTTTTCAATTTGTGCTGGCGAAATGGGCAAGTAATCGTGCCAGTGTATAAGGGAAAAGGCTCACGGCAGGACTGTATAACTTACCGCGGCATAAGCATTCTCAACGTCGTCGGTAAATTGTATGCGAAAGTATTGATTGAAGGGGTTGTATAAAACAGACGATAAAGTAAGAAGAAAGAAAGAAAGAAATATTCTCCAAAGTGACGCCATCAGAGATAACATAAAAAAACACATAATTTACAAATAACACTTGGCTTTACAATACAAATATACTACATATTACAAACTAAACAATACCTATACTCGTATGTGTCAAGGCGTCATCTGGGAACTAGAGCACACTCAGCATAATGCCATGAAAATTTTTTTCCATGGCGCTGATTTTCAGTGTGTCCAACTAGTGACTCGCCGAAATCAGTACTATATGTATACTCATTATCTTTTAAATACAAAATTATGCTGACAGAATTATGCATTCAAATGCTCTTAGAAGGGCAATACGAACACTACAAAAGGGAAATTATTAAAATACTATAAAGGACTATATACTACAAAAGGAAAATTATTAAAATACTATATAGTGCTATATAACAAAGTGACCAGATAATTTGTAAAAAAAAATATATGTAATTATTGAAGAATATAAAGAATATAACAAGACAAAACAAAAGCCGCATTCAAGAGGACGATTTTAATGCTGCGTTGTTAAAAATCTAAGACGATAAGGTACGTAATTGTGCAAAGCTTTATAAACTTTGTTTAAAGTTAATCTGACTTTGCAGTAATTGTGTTCTGTATTTATTTTTAAATGTATGTACCGCTTTCAGATTTCGCAAAGGAGGCGGTATGTCGTTCCAGCACTTGGATGCGGCGTATTTGAAACTTCCTCGGAAAAGCGTGAGTGCGGTGACGAGGCACGACGAGAGTATTCCCTCTAGTACGCGTATTGTAAGTTTTTACATCACGTCACCATATGAGTTTGTCAGCAAGATAAGGAGGTGTTTTATTTTTTTAATACCCCGAATAGGAGAGTTGCCATGTGCAGTTTTCGACGATATTTCATTTTTAACATTTTGGCACTGTTAATGTAAGGGGTGACGTGCGTGCGGGGCGGTATTGTAAAACTAAATCTTGCACATGCATTTTGGACACGTTGCACTAGACGTCGCGACCGCGCTAAAAGTCTCGGGCCATATACAATGTCCATATAATTAAATTTTAAGTATGGGATGCACAAATGGGATTTAGAAAGGGAATGGGGTGTACGGATCATGCGGTGCATAGCCGAACGGTCTTTTCCATGCGGTGCATAGTCGAAAAGTGTCTGGCTAAAAACGAGAAGGTCTATTGCACGTTCGTGGATCTAGAAAAGGCCTTTGATAGAGTGGTGAGGAATGAATTGTGGTCAGCATTATCCGTGAACGGTATGAGCAGTATCCTCATACGGGCAGTAAAATCTCTTTATAGGGATTCTAGTGTTTGTGTAAGGATAAACGGGGCATACACTGAATGGCTTAATATCGAAAAAGGTGTTAGACAAGGATGTGTAGCGTCACCGAGGCTGTGAACGAGGAGTGAGAGAATGAAAGTAGGTTGAGAATGAATGAGTTACTTGTCAAATGTTTTCTCTATGCTGATGACCAGGTATTACTAGCGTCTTCAGCCGAGGTGTTGCAGGAGATGGTAACTACTATGAGTGGAGCTTTTGTTAGAAAAGGAATGAAGATGAATATAAAGAAGACGAAAGTGATGGTGTTTGAAAGAGATGAGGCAATGACAGACTGCAATATCGTAATTGGAGAAGAACAAATTGAACAGGTGAATGAGTTTGTGTATCTGGGTTCAAAGTTTACAAGAGATGGAAAGTGTGAGAGTGATATTGAAAGAAGAGTGAATGCAGAAAACATGGTGAATGGAGCTCTGCACTCCTTTATGAACAGTCGGAAGGTATCTAACAAGGCTCGTTTGGCTGTGCATGAGGGAGTGTTGGTTCCAACACTCATGTACGGAAGTGAAAGAAATATGAAAGCAGAGTTAATGCAGTTCGGATGAGAGCTTTAAGGAGTAAGATAGGAGTTAAACTGAGTGACAGGATAAAGAATGGTGAGATAAGGAAACGTTGTGGTCTGAAAGAAGATGTAGTGACTAAAATTCAAAAAGGTATGCTAAGATGGTTTGGCCATGTTGAGAGAATGAATGAAGAACGATTGACGAAAAAAGTGTATCAGGCGAGTATAAATGGAAGTGTAGGAAGGGGAAGACCTAGGCGGATGTTTCGAGACCAAATCAGGGACGACCTGAAAAAAGGCAAGGTCAAGAGTACCCTAAATCGAAGAGAATGTATGAAGGGAATAATGAAAGTGGACGAAGCGAAACAAGTATGTAAGAATCGTATCAAGTAGAAAGAAGTGGTCTCTGCCTACCCCTACGGGAAAAAGGCGTGAATATATGTATGTATGTATATGTATGTAAATACCAAGCATTTTATTCGAATTACAATTAAATATAGAAGTCACGTGGTTTCGTAACTGGAATTCAAGTCAAGAGACTAGAGTCAGATCTCTAGGATCGTATCATTGAGCCATTTCAAAAACATATGTTTGATCGTTGGCTTGGGCATAAAAACGGCGACAGGCTCATTCTTTCACGATGATCCAAAATAAGCTCCGGAAAATATGGGTCGAAAGGACTAAAAGCGGAGACCTCTGGCAACTCGCTGTTTTAGAAATGCGTGAACATTAAAAAAAACAATTGTATATATTTGTAAGCCTGCATTGGATTATATTTTACAGTTATTTACTGTCCAAAGAGATCTATAATATGCAAATTTCAATATTGTCTACTACATCTCTGTTACGGATATAGTTTGATACAGCAGACAATATCTTTAACTACGTTGAATAAGATTATATAAATTCATCTATACGTTAAGACGTTATATTTAATTTAAAATATGCTACTAATTAAGTAAATAACAAAAAATATTCACGCAAATTAAATTGGATCTTCCAGCCCATTTTGTCGCGTTATTTGCTTACCAGGTAAATGAATTAGTGTCACGGTTCTTTGCAAATTACTCGGGCAGTTTAAATTAACTTGTTACGAGCGAGGTTGAGTTTGGTCCTAAACTTTCCTAATTTTGAGAGCGCAGCATCAAACTATACTTGGCCCATATTATCCAGCCTAATCCCATGTGAATTGTGTACACTAATTAGTTTCCGTAATGTTTATTTTACTTTTGTTTGCGTGAACAACAATGATTTATGATGATGTTGAGTGTTGCTCGAATACTCTTAATTACTTCGGTGTTAAAGGGTAGATATATTTGATAAGTGTGTTATTGTACGGGTATAAATGTTAATGTGTCTTTTGAAAAGTCGTGCTAATTTTACAAATCTAAAAAATAGGGGGTCATTGTAGAAGCGTGCTCGTCGCGACCCCTGCCAGCCCTTTTCAGGGCTGCGATTCTACACAGCTGCGCACCCATGCCAACGAGGGTTAGGGCGTCCCCCCAAGGCGACGCACACCAGTTCGTCCCCGTTGGTATGGAATGCAGCGAGCAACGCGGCGATGGGGACCGCCACCCGTCACGCACAGCCCGACACGCCGGAAGGTGGAGGATGGAGTGCAGAGTTGGCACGTGGAATGTTAGAGGAGGCATGAGAGATAAGACGAATGAGTTGATTGAAATAATGAAAGAAAGAGAATTAGATGTCGTGTGTTTGTCGGAGACCAAGCGGAAGGGCAGCGGTACTGAAGAGCTCCCTGGCGGGGCGTTAGCTCTATGGTCCGGAGTCCCGGAGAGCGAGAGCGCCTGCCAGGGCGTGGGGGTGCTGCTGTCGTCTCGGTTGGTCGATGTTATGACTGAATATAAGGTTGTGAACTCGAGACTTCTCTGGGTTCTCTTTAAATTGGGACTGACGAAGTTATACCTTTTGGCTGTTTATGCGCCGGTAGCTTCGTCGTCAGAGCTGAGCTGGAGGAGTTTTGGGAGAATGTAAGAGAAGTTCTAGACTTGGTTAGAGGAAACGAAAGAATTGTTGTATGTGGTGATTTGAATGGATGGGTTGGTACCGCTCGGCCAGGGTACGAGTCGGTGCTTGGAATGTTGGCGATAAAAGGGTTAACGATGCTGGCAAGCTTATACTGGCTGTATGCAAGGAAAGGGTATTCTTGTGACAAACACTATGTTTAGTCACAAGAAAATCCATATGTATACTAGAACAAGAGAGAATGAGAGAAGTATGATCGATTTATACCTGGTGGATGACCGACTGCGAAAACAGGTGATGGATACGCGAGTGTTCCGGGGTGCTGACCTGGGAACGGATCACTATCTAGTGATTACTAGATTTAGGGGTCTGTTCGCGGGTTGGCGCCACCGGACGGCGATACCAGAACCACAGTCGGTCGGTAGCATCCGAAGCTGGAAGCTTCAGGAAGCGGACACTAGGGATAAATATCAAGCAAGCGTAGCCGAAAAGCTGGACAGCATTGATGTCAGGAAAGAATGTGTGGAAGAAATATGGCAGAGCCTTAGAGATGGAATGGTTAGTGGAGCGGAAGACGTGTGTGGAACTGTGAAAAGAGGTAGTACTAAAAAGGGTGATGCATGGTGGAATGACGAAGTGAAAGAAGCTGTAAATAATAATAATAAAAAAAAATAAGAAGAAGAAAGCATGGTTAGACTACTTGGCCTGTAGTAATGATAAGGATATGAGAGAGAAGAGGAAAGAAAGATATAAGCTCCAGAAAGTTCTTACGAAAGCATTGTTTAAGGAAGTGCGTGAAAGGAGTAGAATGGAAGCGGACGAAAGGTTGTCGCACAACTTCAAGAAGAACTCCAAACTCTTCTGGAAAGAGGTTTGAAGGACCCGGAGTAGTGCGACAGCCTTAAGAATGAATAAAGTACTTTCGGGAACCAATGACGTCCTCTCAGAAAAATCGGACGTCATGCAGCGATGGAGCGAATTTTATAGAGAGATGTATGCGTGTGATGATCTTAGTGAGGAATCCGGGGGTGACGCCGTGATTGGTACGCCAGACTCGGACCTCGATGACACTGAGGTCATCAGTATGAAAGAGATTGAATGTGCGATTAGAAGTTTGAAATGTGGTAAGGCTGCGGGACTAGACAGAGTTACTGCTGAAATGGTCAAGTATGGTGGGCCACGCGTCTGGGACAGCTTTCATCTGCTGTGTAATTTGTGCTGGCGAACGGGGGCTGTTCCGGATGATTGGCGATCCGCGGTCATTGTGCCTTTATATAAAGGTAAAGGTTCACATTATGACTGCGGGTGCTATCGGGCGATCAGCTTGACCAGTTTAGCAAGTAAAGTTTACTCGAAGGTTTTGACACGTAGGATGCAAGATAAATCGGAAAGATTTCTATGGGAGGCACAATGCGGATTTAAACCTGGAAGAGGATGCACGGATCAAATGTTTTCTCTCCGCATGATCACGGAGAAGCTTCTGGCTGCTAACCAGAAGATTTTCTGTGCTTTTGTGGATCTTGAGAAAGCATTTGATAAGGTTGTAAGGAAGAAAATGTCGGAACTGTTGCCGGGGTATGGTGTGGATGGTCGATTGCTAAGGGCTGTGCAGTCACTTTACTGTGACTGTAAAGCCTGTGTGCGGGTAGGGCATGACCTGTCACCCATGTTTAGCATCCAAACGGGCGTAAAACAGGGTTGTGTCATGTCTTCCTGGCTGTTCATACTGTATCTCGACAGCTGTTTACAGAAGCTGAAAGATAACTGGTTGGGGTGTGAAATTGGGTGACATAAAAGTAAATTGTCTGCTTTATGCTGATGATGCAGTGCTTATTGCACCATCAGAGGCAGAACTGCAGGCATTAGTCACGTGTATGAAATAAGAAGGTGAAATTAATGGTCTCCGTTTGAACGATAATAAAACTAAGGTTCTGGTATTTGAAAGGGACGAAGAAAGAACGAAGTGCGAAATTTGGGTAAATCAGGAATGTCTAGAACAGGTGAATGAAATTGTATACTTGGGAAGTGCGTTTAGCCGGGATGGAAGATGTGATTTAGATGTGGACAGGCGATGGCAGGGAACAAAGTCAATGGTGCCCTGACTGCGTTAATCAAAAGGCAAGGCGTTGTGAAAAGTGCACGCCTTGCAATACATAACGCAGTGTTGGTACCGACTTTGTTATATGGCAGCGAAACCTGGGTATGCCAGAAGAAGCATAAAAGCAGGTTGAATGCAGTGGAGATGCGATCTCTTCGTAAAATGTGCGGCCTTACCATGGCCAACCGAAAGCGAAACGAAGAGATTCGCAATATGGCAGGTTTGAAAGATAACCTTGTCTCAAAAATGGATAAGGGCGTGCTTCGATGGTTTGGGCACGTTGAGCGAATGAGTGAAGACCGAATGGTGAAGAAAATATATAACGCGAAAGTTAATATTAAAAGGTGTCGAGATAGACCGAGACTAACTTTCGAAGACCATGTGAGCAAATTGCTCGAAGAGAGGAGGGTCAAGAGTACTCGGATACCTAGACGTGCATGTATGAAGAAGATGATGAATCTGAAAGGAGCGAAAGAAGTATGTAGGGATTGTGATACTTGGCGATCTGTTCTCTCTGGCTACCCCATCAGGGATTGTGCGTGAAGATAAATAAATAAAATATATATAAATAAATAAAAAATATCTGAATTTAAAAAATAGATATAACGTGTCCCCCATGCCACCCCCATTACCCCCTTTATCGTCAGCGGGGACTTAGAGAAAATCTCAAAAATCTAAGTCAGTATCTTAATTACTAGATAATTATATAATTAATAAGCCGATATATTATTTTTTGTGAGTACATTATACATATATGAAACTATTCTTTATTTTTTAAACACACTGTGATAAGTAGAAGTACCTATGGTATTTGCGGAAGAATTGGTGTCATAAGAGACATTAAAAATGTTAGTGGACACCGCGAGACGTAGAGGCAATTTTTTAAAGCCTTAATGTCATACGTCCTTACGGTATGACTTATGTCTTGCAATTGCCTTTTACAGGCCGATTAGTTGTGGAAATTCCCAAATTACGGGTACTTGAAGAAACCTGATAACTCAAAATGTAGGAAATATCGTTAATTATTATTTTAACTTTTAATTTTGTGTTTATTCAATATTTGAAATTGGGATATTACAAATATTAATAACATGCAAAATCGCCAAGAGACATCAATTGCAAGTATAAATTATATAAATATAAATAAATAAATATCTTCACGCAATTCCCAATATAGGGGTAGACAGAGGTCTAGTCTAGACCTTGAAGTCCACCCACCTTCCACCGAAGATTTTTTCGGGACAACGTGACAGGTGGTGAGCCTGTCGCCGTCTTTATGTCCAAGCCAACGATGAAATTCATACATAAGTTTTTGAAAAACCCATTGGTACGAGCCACCTGAGGATCGAACTCGGGTCTATTGACTCGAAATTCCAACCACCCAACCACTCGGCTATCGTGACATATAAATTATATAATTTTAAATTTATTGTTAAACAATTCAGGAAATAATATTAGTTCTTTATAGGAATAATATCAAATAAAATTATCCAAATTACAATATTTAGGGATCACTATTCATTCTAACACATATGTTGCACCATATTCGTTCGAGAAGCTTTCAAGCTATAATCGCGAAAACACGTCACGAACCACTACCGCAAAATCAACTCCGAATAGACAATATCGTACAATAATATGTTATAAATATTGTACAACCATAGTTCTAGCTTTTAGTTTTTAGTACACGGTGACGAGGAAAAACCCATATGATGAATCTATATCATATGTATATGATTATATATTGTAAAGGAATGCATTATAATTAGATTGTAAACTGAAAGTTCACATTTCTAATGGATATGGCACGATTAACATAATGTTATATTTAACTACAAAAAGTCAAGTGCAAAAATGTCGTAATCAGTTTGCAAATTATTATAAAATCCACAAATTACTATCAAATAAATTATATAATACGACTACAAATATACATTAAGTTAAAAATATTCTTAAGGTTATATTCTTACATCTCCGATATGGGATTTTTTTTTATATAGGAATAGGAAGGCAAACGTGCACTTACCATCACGTGGCTCACGTGATGGTAAGTGATTACCACCGTCCATGAACACCTGCAACACCAGAGGAATAGCAGATGCGTTGCCGCCCTTTGAGAAAGGTATGGCTTCTTTTCTTGAAAATTTATATAAATTGTATATATGTTACTTACAAATAAATAGTCACGATAGCCGAGTGGTTGGGTGGTCGGAATTTCGAGTCAAGAGACCCGAGTTCGATCCCCTGATGGAATGCTCGTACCAATGGGTTTTTCAAAAACTTATGTGCGAATTATATCGTTGGCTTGGGCATAAAGACGGCGACGGGCTCACCAACTGTCACGTTGTCCCGAAAATAGATTTGGTGGAAGGTGGGTCGAAGGGACTTAATTGTCTAGACTAGAACTCTGTCTACCCCTGTATTAGAAATTGCGTGAAGATATTTATTTATTTTATTATTTGTAAGTCGATAGCCGAGTTGTTGGGGGGTCGGAATTTCGAGTCGAGAGACCCGAGTTCGATCCCCAGGTGGCAGTACCAATGAGTTTTTCAAAAACTTATGTACGAATTTCATCGTTGACTTGGACATAAAGACGGCGAGTGGCTCTCCACCTGTCACGTTGTCCCGAAAATATCTTCGGTGGAAGGTGGGTGAAAGGGACTTAATTGTCTAGACTTGACCTCAGTCTACCCCTGTATTGGGAATTGCGTGAAGATATTTTTTTTATTATTTTACATATAAATAAATACATAGATAGGGACAACATCACATACATTGCTCTGATCTCTAATTGTAAATAGGCAATTGCTCCTCATGAAAAGTCAACTCACTCTTACATAATGTGTTTTAAATGCAATGTTATGCGATTAAGTTTTTATGTAAACAAACTCTTTTCGTTTTAACTTCCAGTGCAGTAACTAATTTTCCCTTTTATTATGGGTTGTTAGGTTTTATTTTTATCGGCAAATAGATGCACAGAATCATTCAAAACACCCTATTGTCAGCTTGTTAAGCGTTTCACTGATTGCTGGATTGAGTTATAAATCTCATGCGGCACGCGATCTTAACTATCATCCAAAGAGGTAAAACGTCAAATATGTAGAGAACATTCGAAGTTTTTTCTTATTTTATGTTTATAAAATGTATTTTAGTACTTAGTATGTGTATTGACTTCAACTTTATCCCGAGAATTTTGTTAACCCCATCCCCCACCTCCCTCATATCATACCATAAGCCCGACTCGGCGAGTAATGACAAATTGTATTAGGACTCGTATCTTTGACTTCATTTTAGACAAAGGTGAGTATTGAATATTATAAAATGTTCCAATCTTATACATCAGGTACATAAAAAGATGTTTTACGACATTAATAATCTGATATTCAACTTTGGAAATATGTTGTATGATTAATTTTTTCTTCACGCCTTACCTAATATTGAGATTGAACGAATCTAATCCATTCAGCTTTCAGAATAAGTTTCTTATGCTAACATCGTAAAAATATTTATATCATATTTTATGTAGTATGACCGTAATGAAAATAAATTGTTGTATTCGCTTATAACAGAAAATTTGCTATTCCGCGATGAAATTCATCAATTCTTCATTCCTCTCTTCCATTTTTGTTACTACATAAACATGGGTACTCTATGGGTTTTCAAAAACTTATGTACGAATTATATCGTTGGCTTGGGCATAAAGACGGCGACGGTCTCACCAACTGTCACGTTGTCCCGAAAATAGATTTGGTGGAAGGTGGGTCGAAGGGACTTAATTGTCTAGACTTGACCTCAGTCTACCCTGTATTAGAAATTGCGTGAAGATATTTATTTATTTTATTATTTGTAAGTCGATAGCCGAGTTGTTGGGGGGTCGGAATTTCGAGTCGAGAGACCCGAGTTCGATCCCCAGGTGGCAGTACCAATGAGTTTTTCAAAAACTTATGTACGAATTTCATCGTTGACTTGGACATAAAGACGGCGAGTGGCTCTCCACCTGTCACGTTGTCCCGAAAATATCTTCGGTGGAAGGTGGGTGAAAGGGACTTAATTGTCTAGACTTGACCTCAGTCTACCCCTGTATTGGGAATTGCGTGAAGATATTTTTTTTATTATTTTACATATAAATAAATACATAGATAGGGACAACATCACATACATTGCTCTGATCTCTAATTGTAAATAGGCAATTGCTCCTCATGAAAAGTCAACTCACTCTTACATAATGTGTTTTAAATGCAATGTTATGCGATTAAGTTTTTATGTAAACAAACTCTTTTCGTTTTAACTTCCAGTGCAGTAACTAATTTTCCCTTTTATTATGGGTTGTTAGGTTTTATTTTTATCGGCAAATAGATGCACAGAATCATTCAAAACACCCTATTGTCAGCTTGTTAAGCGTTTCACTGATTGCTGGATTGAGTTATAAATCTCATGCGGCACGCGATCTTAACTATCATCCAAAGAGGTAAAACGTCAAATATGTAGAGAACATTCGAAGTTTTTTCTTATTTTATGTTTATAAAATGTATTTTAGTACTTAGTATGTGTATTGACTTCAACTTTATCCCGAGAATTTTGTTAACCCCATCCCCCACCTCCCTCATATCATACCATAAGCCCGACTCGGCGAGTAATGACAAATTGTATTAGGACTCGTATCTTTGACTTCATTTTAGACAAAGGTGAGTATTGAATATTATAAAAATGTTCAAATCTTATACATCAGGTACATAAAAAGATGTTTTACGACATTAATAATCTGATATTCAACTTTGGAAATATGTTGTATGATTAATTTTTTTCTTCACGCCTTACCTAATATTGAGATTGAACGAATCTAATCCATTCAGCTTTCAGAATAAGTTTCTTATGCTAACATCGTAAAAAATATTTATATCATATTTTATGTAGTATGACCGTAATGAAAATAAATTGTTGTATTCGCTTATAACAGAAAATTTGCTATTCCGCGATGAAATTCATCGAATTCTTCATTCCTCTCTTCCATTTTTGTTACTACATAAACATGGGTACTCTATGGGTTTTTCAAAAACTTATGTACGAATTATATCGTTGGCTTGGACATAAAGACAGCGACGGGCGCACCACCTGTCACGTTGTCCCGAAAATATCTTCGGTAGAAGGTTGGTCAAAGGGGCTTAACTGTCTAGACTAGACCTCCGTCTACCCCTGTATTGGGAATTGAGTGAAGATATTTATTTTTTAATTTTTTTACTTCATTTTCTCACCACAATAACTACAAAACAAAATACAATACAAACAGAAACTTAACAGAAACGTTGTTACTGATGCCTTAAATAACTATATTTTTGAATTTTATTTCGTATGTATATACAGGTTGAGCTATCTAAATGCAAGCAAAATTTAAATAATTAATATTTTTTTCAAAATTATAGATTTAATAGATAGATTGAAAGTATTAAGTACAGATAGATTAATATATAAGTTAATAGATAGATTGAAAGTATGATAAATGCTTAGTTATAATCTAGTAACTAATGTCAAATCTAGATAAAAGAATATTATACTCTGCTCGCTTTACACGATATCACTTAGGCTTACAAACGCTCGCCCTCACGTCTGTATTTCGTGCTTGAATCAAAAAGATCGAGAAGTGAGTGTGAGCGGTGAGACAAATCCAATTTGCCATGTCCGATTTCTTTATGTCGCTGGCGCCGAAAATTGGATTACCTCACAGACTTTGAAATATTATTTTATTTCTTAGTATAAATAACTTTATAATAAAATCATTTTGTTTAAGTCTATTTGAATTTAATTCCTATCTCATATGTACGATTGAAAGGATGCTTTCAAGATAGTACCATAATTAAGAATTGCAATTTTAGTACCCCCACGGATGCTGTAAAACATCCGAAACGTCGAGAAATAAAAATAGTTTGTAAAAACTAACTAAAAACGCGATAAAATCCGAAAATCGTTTTATTTAAAATCATGTCTTGTGTTGAATTCGAAGGGTTGGCCAAACAGTTGAGCTACTTTAGTTGAATTTAATCAATAAAAAAAAAAAATTTAACGGCGCGTACTGATTAGAGTCGAGATTCAAAATTGATGGAAAATTCTGTACGTAGTCCCCACGTAGCTCCGACATATATGATTATGCAATGAAGAAAACGCAGTTTTCTTTTTCTTAAAAAAAAAGAATAACTTACTTAAACATACTATAGAATTATAGTCCAATAGCACAACTAAACCTCATCTAAATACTATTTTCTAAAGTCATCATGTCCGAAATGCTGAAACAGTGTCATTGTTTCAGACTACAGAAATACTGTTTACCAAATTATCACTACTATTTAACGCCGGGTCTGCCCTATGTGGACTATAAGAAATCACATTTTTAAGCCGAATTTAAAATACTAATGTATTCGGCGCAATGAAGTTTAAATGGCTCATTTAGAAATATGTTTACTAGAATTTTTTTTACTAATAATTACTGTGTCAAAATTCTATCCTTTCCTAAGTAGAGAAGAAGAATCCCTTATAACCGGCCGAGGGTGTAGTTTAAAATAATTCATTTATTTTAAACTGCAATCTAGTCCTATTACATTTAATAATGCTGGGTGAATCAGCCTATACACTAGGGACAATATACAATTTACCTGTGGTACATTATAGAAGATACTTCAAAATACGTAACTCTTTCTTTATTAATTTCTTTATTAATATTTCTTTATTAAAATATTATAAAATTGTAATTAAAAATGCGAGTGATTGGGTGGTCGGAATTTCGAGTCAAGAGACCCGAGTTCGATCCCCAGGTGGCAGGCTCATATCAATCGGTTTTTCAAAAAACTTATGTCAAAGGGACTTAATTGTCTAGACTAGACCTCTGTCTACCCCTGTATTGGGAATTGCGTGAAGGTATTTATATTTATTTTAATTAAAAAATAATCATGAAATAAAAATTAAACTGCGTATTAGCAAACTTTTTGTTTTCTTAAACTGGATGTTTTGTGGGTCAAAAAATGGTTTTTAATTATTTGATTAAGATAAGGATACTTTTTTATATTTCAATTCGTCGCCTCTAACGATATCCACGGGAAGAAAGGAGGAGGTATATTCCTATGTCGTAACTACATAACATTAGTATACATTCTCTTGTTATTAACCCTTCTTTTAAATTTAATTGTCAAATATAAGATAACATGTTGTGTAGAATGATAACAGTAGTCCCTTAATAGAAACCCCCCATAAGATGATAACATGCCGATCTGCACAGTGTTTCAGGATGTCGATGTATGTAGGTAGCTCAGGAACTTTCTATCGGTATTTTGTCTAAAACCATAAAAATGTTAACTGGATTATGTAATATGTGATAACATATACAAAGTAAAATAGTCGATGCACAGTCCAGGCAACACTAAAATTGATAAAAATGTCCTAAATTTCCTGCAGACCTTTTTGGTTCTTCAAAAGTAATGTTCGTTTAGAGATGTAAAATAGCACCACTACTTTACTATTTACAGACTGTTTCTTTTATTTACAGAGTCATCTTTTTTAAATAATTTTACAATTCCGATGACAGTCATGGTATTTTTAATATAAAATAATAAAAATTATTAAGTATGGCAATATTGTGTATCGCAGAGTGCAAAATGACCTACTTTTGTAAAAATTAGCTGATTTTTTTTCTTCTGACTTGGAATATATCACAGTTTTATAATTAAAATATTCTATGTACTTCACGAGATTTGGTCCACGTGAGTGTATGTCAGTACCTTATTTGGGCAGATTTTGTTAGCTTCCTTTAAAAAATTAATGAAACGCAATGACCTACTAACTTCTTTATAAGTTAAGAAAGTATCTCAAACGTGTTAAGAGGTTTTCATCCATCATGTTAAGTAAAACAGTATTGGCAACGGGCTTGTCAACCCTAATCAAACCTACAGCCGATGAACTTGCTCAAAATAAAGTTTATTTCTTAAATTAAAACATCATTTGTCAGTCAAATATTTTATTGTGTTCATTATCTTGAAAGTCACGATAGCCGAGTGGTTGGGTGGTCGGAATTTCGAGTCAAGAGACCCGAGTTCGATCCCCAGGTGGCAGTACCAATGAGTTTTTCAAAAACTTATGTACGAATTTCATCGTTGGCTTGGACATAAAGGCGGCGACGGGCTCACCACCTGTCACGTTGTCCCGAAAATATCTTCGGTGGAAGGTGGGTCAAAGGGACTTAATTGTCTAGACTTGACCTCTGTCTACCCTGTATTGGGAATTGCGTGAAGATATTTATTTATTTTAATTAAAAAATAATCATGAAATAAAAATTAAACTGCGTATTAGCAAACTTTTTGTTTTCTTAAACTGGATGTTTTGTGGGTCAAAAAATGGTTTTTAATTATTTGATTAAGATAAGGATACTTTTTTATATTTCAATTCGTCGCCTCTAACGATATCCACGGGAAGAAAGGAGGAGGTATATTCCTATGTCGTAACTACATAACATTAGTATACATTCTCTTGTTATTAACCCTTCTTTTAAATTTAATTGTCAAATATAAGATAACATGTTGTGTAGAATGATAACAGTAGTCCCTTAATAGAAACCCCCCATAAGATGATAACATGCCGATCTGCACAGTGTTTCAGGATGTCGATGTATGTAGGTAGCTCAGGAACTTTCTATCGGTATTTTGTCTAAAACCATAAAAATGTTAACTGGATTATGTAATATGTGATAACATATACAAAGTAAAATAGTCGATGCACAGTCCAGGCAACACTAAAATTGATAAAAATGTCCTAAATTTCCTGCAGACCTTTTTGGTTCTTCAAAAGTAATGTTCGTTTAGAGATGTAAAATAGCACCACTACTTTACTATTTACAGACTGTTTCTTTTATTTACAGAGTCATCTTTTTTAAATAATTTTACAATTCCGATGACAGTCATGGTATTTTTAATATAAAATAATAAAAATTATTAAGTATGGCAATATTGTGTATCGCAGAGTGCAAAATGACCTACTTTTGTAAAAATTAGCTGATTTTTTTTCTTCTGACTTGGAATATATCACAGTTTTATAATTAAAATATTCTATGTACTTCACGAGATTTGGTCCACGTGAGTGTATGTCAGTACCTTATTTGGGCAGATTTTGTTAGCTTCCTTTAAAAATTAATGAAACGCAATGACCTACTAACTTCTTTATAAGTTAAGAAAGTATCTCAAACGTGTTAAGAGGTTTTCATCCATCATGTTAAGTAAAACAGTATTGGCAACGGGCTTGTCAACCCTAATCAAACCTACAGCCGATGAACTTGCTCAAAATAAAGTTTATTTCTTAAATTAAAACATCATTTGTCAGTCAAATATTTTATTGTGTTCATTAGATTGATCTAAAAAATAACAGCACTGAATGTTAATTTATGTTTATATTGGAATTTAAGTGTTGGAAAAATTTATGAAAATATAAATAAGTTATTATTTAAATTTTAAGCTATCTTAACTTTAGATAGTTATTCAATTACAATTTTTCTAATTTCATGCAAAGATTTAGATTCTTTTGGTGAAAAAATTTAACATCCCTGTGTACTGTAAACAAACTAAGAGAAGAGCCTCAAAAATTGTTACTCAAGCATTATCGACGAGATCTAGGTTTTTCTTTCAGATTTATTCGTTTATCGTTGTAATACATACATATACAACAAATAATTGCACAGGCCATTGCATTCGTCTACTCAGGCCCACAAGCAATATTATAAGTATTTTAAAATTACCACAATTGCAGAAAAAGATTCCTACAGAGATCCCCAATTAATGTTTAGTGGTTCTACCTGCATTATTTACGTGACCATCAAGGAAATAGGAAGTATGGAATAAGTGCATTGTTATCTAAATTCTTATATATGAGACTCAATAAAGAAAACACTTTTTCTACATTTTCACGAGTCTGGGTGAATACCTTTGTTGTTTCTGATTCTATAATACAAGTGCTTTAGGTGCTTACATTGAGAACAGAGCAATGTATGTGAAGTTGTCCCTATCTATCTATGGATGTATTTTTTAGTGTTTATTTAATAATATTAAATAGTATACAAATATTATAAATATTGACAAAACAATACACAACACAATAATCACTGAACTGGTCATATAATGCAACTATAGTGAGGGTAGAGTAAAAGGTATAACTGATAAATCCATTAGATTTATAAAATGAAATCCTATTTAATCACGCAATGATGAAGTCACGACAATAGAGCTTATACAAAAAAAACTTTTAGATTATATAGTTTTTAAGTTACATTTTATGTCCATATGAGTTAAATTTTATAAGTTTTATAAACATAAATTAAAATTCAGTGCTGATATTTTTTGACACTTCGCTTGAGAACGAGCGAACTAATTTGGCAATTAGAATAGAGTAGCTCTTTACAAATTCACAAAAAAATTGCAATTAATTATATGAAAATCGAACAGAATAATGACTGTCACGTGTCTTATACATATTTATGTTTATCATTACCTAACTCTGTAATGCGGTAAAATGGTGAAATCATATCGAGATCCAATATAGTGCACCTTAGATCGCATTATATTTTGCTTTTCGCCGTTGCTTAGTATCATTTAATTCTGAATTCAGTAATAGTTTACTCTAATCATATATATTTTCAGGCATTGATCAAATAGAGGATTTGTTTTTCATTTTTAAACACACTAACTTTTAAATCTTTTGTGTGGATTCAAACTCCAACCACGTAATAAGCGAATACTTCTTTATTAATCAAATATGTCAAGAATATCATTTATTACACACATATGTGTCACTTAAGGCCATATACAAACTTTGATAAAAAAATTACTGTGGAATAATTGAAAACGGGGTTGGATTAAATGGGAGTTCATTATGATGGTCTGAACTATTTGCGGGGACAATTAATATTTCGCTTTACATACGGAGAGTTCAAACCACGAGTATAGATAAACGGTTGCGCCGAGAAACTTATGACAGATACTTCTACATTAAGTTTAAATTAAAACTGATAATGTAGCACATGTAACATTAAAGAAAATCATGACATTTTGTGCGATTGATTAAAAATTAAATCTCAAATACTACTTCACACTATATTTTCATTTATTTGAGAAGTACAAAGTTACACTAGAGGATCCCTAACTAACATACAGCTGCACTTCTTGTTTCTCTCGCCTAGCAAAAGCAGTATACGTCACAACATTTTTAGATTTGTTTAAATAAAAGGGAATTATTACTTAATAGTGAAACTGTGAGAAAATAATATATATGTGAAATAAAATTATTAAAAATATGTCTAATTATCTTCTTATTTCCAAAATTATGATACCTATTCGCTCTAATTTGTTTCCGTATGTCTCGCGCTCGTGCAGGGTGCGGTTCTCCGCTTTGGGTTATCACTGCTAATTTGCACACAATTGTTCATCCAGGACTAAAAGTAATGAAAAGGGAAACGTAGCCGGAACTTCATATACCTCGCTGATTAAGATTGTTCATTTTATATTTTCAACAATTTTAAAATTATGTAGACATTCGAAACATGATTTATGTCACTAATTAAGACATGGAGTATATATGTTTAATGTGAATGTATATATACCTACTTACTTGTCTAACTGCAAATAATAATTTCACCTGCTCGTAGCACAGTAAGAAGCGAGAGAGTATGAGACAACTAATTAAAATTTATAAAAAAAAAAACAAAAATATATGAAAAAAAAGATCAAAGAAAAAAATTATAAGATCTTTAAGAAAAATTCCATGAAAAGATAGTAGTTTAAAAGTTATACTTGATAAAATATTACAGTATTATAACTTACAATAAATGGACAGAAAAATTATAAAATGTAATAAAGATAAGTGATATAAACTAATAAAGATATAAAGATATTATATTGATAAAACACACTTCTTAATATGTACTGAATATAATATATATATATATATATATATATATATATATATATATATATATATATATATATATATATATATATATATATATATATATATATATATATATATATATATATATATATATATATATATATATATATATATATATATATATATATATATATATATATGCGTCTGCCAGCCATTTTAAGAATATTACTGTCGTCAAGAAATGGGCTTATGTGACCTCTTGGCGGTACATCGAGGCAAAACCTCGCACAAGTATTTTGGACCCGTTGAATAAATTGTGCGGTACGTGACAGTAAACAAGGCCCTTAAGCCGTAGATTAGATTAGATTAGACAGGCTGGTTTCCGTAACTCCACGTCCAAGCGTGTATTTTGCGTATGGCCAGGATTGTCTAAGCTTACTCGAGCAAACCCTACTCCTCAAGGAATCCCAGCTGCCCCTTGAATTTACCGGTAACCTCGGGGAGAGATCTCGGTGCACTGAGATGACTGGCCTTGTATCCCGCGACCGTTGGACACGCCAGTAAGACGTGTGCAGCCGTCTCCTCGGCCACCATACTCGCTCGGCACAGAGGGCTGTCAGTAACATCTAAATTAAACAGATGTTTGTTAAATAGACCATGACCAATTAATGCACTAGTTACGTTCCGAATTTGGGGCTTATTCAGACGTAGAAGCATTTTAGCAACTCGACTATTGCCGGTAGTGCTTCTTTAGCCTGCCTGCACTTTGGGTGGCTTTTCCAGAGCCGTGCATGTTGTTGTCTCATACGGTTACGTAACTGGGATCGAACGAAGCTAAAGGGTATTGGGATGACGGATTCAGGTCCCACCGGATGCGCACAGGATCCACCCGTAGCCACTTCATCGTTACCTCTAGAGCAACTGTGACCCATTATTCACTGGAGGATTACTTTGTTGGATCTACATACCTCATTTAACCAGTGGTAGCATTCGTAAATTAGCCCTGAGTTTATAACATTACTGTTTAGGGCTTGCAGTACCGCCATACTGTCGGACAGAATTCTTATAGTGTAATTTCTTACGTCCCTGTTTGCGATTGCTGTGGTTGCTTGTATAATGCCCATACACTCGCCTTGGAAGACGGTGGTATGGGCGCCTAATGGAATTCCTATTTTGATGTTGAGGTCTTCCGAGAGTATTTTATATTTATATACATTGTTTTGGGATCCTATTATACTCAGCTTGTTTTGGGATCCTATTATACTCAGCTTGTTATATCGGAATCTCATTGTAGAGTTCCTCTTAAATAGCCGTATGCGGTATCCTGCAGTCTTTCCACAAATTCAGAGTCTTCAGCCTAACCGCGGCTAGTGCTACCTCTTGCTGGACGAAGAGGTGTCGCGGTGGCAAGTTCAGTAGGGCTTCCAGGGCTTCTGTTGGGGTGGTTCGCATGCAGTCGGTGTTCGCCATGCAGGCAAGTCTCTGACATCACTTCAGCTCTTTATAGCGGTCCCAGTTCTTGTTTGCAAATGTATTAATCGCTATATTGAAGGATTTCCTGAGCTTTTTTCGCTCACGCTCCAGCTCGCATCCCCACCAGGGTTACCGGCTAGGCTTGGCGGAGGATGCATGCATGAGACATGGTAACTTTCCAAGATACTATTAGTCAGGTTCGTTACCAATTCATCTATGTTTGTTGTGTTTACAATCTCTCCCTCTGCCTGCAGTTTGCAGATTTTAGGGGAGTGGGTTCGCAGGTATTTACCTTTGTTGGTTTTCTTAGGATATCCCCTGGGAGGAATTTATTTATTCTTTATTGCACCAAATAAAACTGTACAAAGGCTAGCTTAATGCTATACTGCATTCTCTACAAGCTAACCCTGGGTTAAACAGAAAATGTGGTACGGGCAGTTAAGGTAGTAACGAAGAAGAATTTTATAAACGCTAATAGATATTATAAACATATATACAAATAAATACACATAAACACACACATATACATACACATTATGTCGACTAGGGTCTTACATCGGTCGTTGCTGATGTCCAAGCCCCAAAAGAGGAGGTGCGCATTGCAGTCCGACCCGATGATGAGCTCAAGGCCCGGAAGCCGTATCAGCATAATTCAATTTTGATAGTACTAGGGTATCAGATAGTATTTTTCGTAATTCTATATTTAAGTGTTCACGCATTCTATAGAGGATTTTTAATCTATAAAAACAGTTCTTAACAATGTTATTGATATATTTATAATCTTCAAATCTGAGATTGGGACTAATAAAGATTTCTAAATTACGTGCTTTGCTCTTTCTAATACCGTGCCTTTTATATACAGTGTTGGGACAAAGTTACTTATTTTTTGAATCTGTAAAAACTAAACTTTTGAATCAGTAAAATCTGTGAATCCGTAAACATTTTCTTTCTGACCACTTTACTACTCTATCCAAATCCTCGTTGAGTTCATTAATAGCTTCTGCAGTATGACTAGGCTTAAAAGACTTATAAACCTGAGTGTCATATGCATGTAAATGATATTTACAGTATTGGAAACAGTTACTATGTCTGATGTATATAACGCGTAAAGTACGGGACCCAAAATCGATCCTTGAAGAACACCACGCATGATCAGCTGTGGAGAAGACAGACAGTTTTCTAGATATGAAATTAATTGTTGACACACAACTTTTTCTAACATTTTAGATAGACAGGGTAGCAAACTTATGGGCCATAAGTCTGTCATAGTAGCAGGTATGGCATTATTTGAAAGAAGACGTATTAGGGCTAGTTTCCAGATCCCAGGGAATGTACTTGTCGTTATTGATAGGTTAATTAAAGCGGTAATAGCTTCCAAACTTTTTCGAAGGGTCATTAACAACATGTTTAGTGTTATACCGTCAACACCTAGCGCATAAGATTTTAGTTTTTTAATTATATTCAAAGTAATAACTTGAGTTACTATTTACAGCAAAAAAGTTTTTATGACTAGGCTTGATTGTGAACATAGATTTTTGTTGCGTGCTTCATCGCGTAAACTCATCATTAATTTTACGGTTTTGGTTATCCAGGGGCAAGGGCGATCTTTAAGTATAACTGTTTTAATAGGTTTTAGCAAGTCGAATAAATTTAAGATGTAGCGATTAAATAAGTGTTTCATTGACGTTATCGGTATGACTGGTCACATCCCGTGGGATTATCTGGAGGTCTCGTTCAAAATAGTCAAGTAGGATATCATTTAGGGGGCGATATACGAATGTCCGAGGCAGTACTTTTTCTAGTTTAAACTGGAATTCGCATGTAAGAAAGGCATGATTACCTAAGTCAGCTATGTAATCGATTAGGACATTTCGTGTTGGCGCATCAGTACAGATAACATCAATCAGAGTTTGACTAGTTTCGGTAAAATGTGTTGGCTTATTTATTAATTGTTTAATATTAACATAATTTCTAAATTCCATAAAACGCTTGGTTTTTACATCTCCTGTGTCAATTAAATTAATATTAAAATCTCCCAATATCAGAACATAGTCGTGCGAAAATGTACTCAGGCTGTCAGTAACAGCACATTAATTCAACGCTAATCCATGGTAAATGGTAAGCCTTGCCTATCACAATTTTTTTGAGTTGATATGCAGGGCTTCCTACTTCTCTTCTATACAATTGTGGTGAGGAGTAGATTATATTCAGGCGTTGATTCCCTTTTTGACGTAGAAGTCACAAAATGTGGTCTCGGCACGTGACGTAGGCGATAACCAGGTACGAGGGGAACTAGCCCATCTTCGCCTTCCTATAGCAGTCGTAGGCATCGTATGTCGTGAAATATTGTAGATAAGCACCACTTTTTGCTGAATACACGTTGATATAAAGTTGTGAGTATGTAAAAATAAGCTAACAACCATATTTTCAATTTTTCACTACAAGAGTGGACAGTTCAGTCCTTTCAAACTATATTTCAATAGCCTGTCACTTTCTTAGTATCTAAGTAAACTATACAAATCGTACTTTAGTTTCCAATCAACTTATTTGTAACAATACTTCCTGATAATGTTCAAGGTAATCACCTGATTTGAATTCACATCACACAACCCTTCAGTTATTGTGACTTCATGGTTAGTATGTAACGTGCTAAGACCGGCCTACGACAGTCTGTTACTACAATAATCAATGTTTACCATTAACAGTTTAGTATTATTTTAACTTAACATCATACAAATCTATATCGATGTTGTGATATTTCATATAGAGTGCTAGCAGACAATTAGCACTAAATTCATTGCTGTTGAAATAGATCGCGTGCCTCTAGGTGAAGATAGTAGTTTGGAGTAATTACGATTGTTGTGAGCGCCGACAATCACTTAGAAGTAGCTTATCTAAGGTCTGCTTAACGCGCGGTCTTTGTTATTAAGTCATAAATCTTCGGGTAGTCACGCAACAAGCTGACGATTTGGCCGCAAGCGTCTTATCTTTCGCTGGTCATATAATTAAAGAATCTTTGTTTTAATTGTTATGAGTGTTATTTATTACGCTGTAAAGTGAACTATTTACGCTTTCCGCTAAGCGATTTTAACATAAAAGTACAATGTAAGCGGTGTAATATATTTCGAAGATCATGATATCATGCTTGACCAAGACATGTATTATGCGTATATATATTATGCGAAAAAATAATATGTTGCTTAGTGAATTTTCAATTTTTAGCTGCCTGACACAAAGTAGCGTCAGACTGAATTTAGGTGAGAGACAATATTTGTGTTACATGCAAGTGATTAGATTTTGGATCTGCCTGTAACATGATTGTATATGTATTTTTATACTTCATCTGACACGTTCAACGTTACGCTTAGCGCATTTCCAATTAGGTAAACAAATCAAATTAAGTGACGTTGCAAAATAAAAAAAAAATTTAACGTCACTGTAATTAATCAAATTATTCATTATGTTTCTAATTAAATACATATCTTCACGCAATTCCCTATACAGGGATAGACAGAGGTCTAGTCTAGACAATTAAGTCCCTTTGACCCAGCGAAGATACTTTCGTGACATCGTGACAGGTGGTGAGCCAGTCGCCGTCTTTGTATCCCAGCCAACGATATAATTCCTACATACGTTTTTGAAAAACCCTTTGGGGATATATACCCCCATACCACCTGGGGATCGAACTCGGGTCTCTTGACTCGAAATTCCGACCACTCAATCACTCGGCTATCGTGATTCTCACTCACTTTCGATGTGAGAGTTATAGTTATAGTTATGTTTCTAATTATATGTCTAACTATGATAAAGAATTCATTTATTATTTTTTACTAGCTGCCTTCTGCGGCTTTGCCCGCAGTTTAACAATTAACGCATAACCCTAATTATGTTTCTAAAATAAAAGTAGCCTATGTTACACCGTATAACATTAGCTGTCAGTGAAAGTGCTGTTAAAATTATCCAGCCATTTCAGAGATTAGCCGGAACAAACAGACAGACAAACAGACAAAATTTTTAATAAAATATTATTTTGGTGTATGTACCGTATATGTTCATATAATATACATGTAGTAAAACGGTTATTTCAATATTACAAACAGACACTCCAATTTTATTTATATGTATAGATGTATAGATTCAATAGTTGACTTTTTGAAATCTTTCATTTAGTTTTTATTACAAAATCTCTGCACAACTTACATGATTCAAAAGTCTCAAATACATATATCTTTATCATTTATTGACCTTAATATATTCAAATTTCGTAAAATACTCTAAAGATAATATAAATACTATAATTATGACGGCAAAAGTTACTACTCCAGAATCTCTGATATTTTTGGACTTGATTACTATCAAGCTAATTTTCCATGAGTAGCTTCGTTTCCATGAGACGTCCAACTTTTTCCTGTGCGATGATTTTCGATTGTGGTAGGTAACAGAGGTAGCTGAAATAAAATATGTTGATTTTTATAATTCTGATGTAGAGTGCAAATTTAAAGTTGTGATTGTAGTTTTTTAATGTAAAATAAAATGAACCATTTAAATCTTACCTACTATAGTAACCAATACTTAATAAAAAGTAATCAATACCTACTTTAAAACAGGGCTTAGTAGAAAATGGACTTGGAAGTCTCCAGGCGAAAACGTCAAGAATGAAATCGACTACATCATGACAAACATCCGAAAAGAAGTCCAGAACAATGAAGTTCTCATTAACGTAAAATTTAAAAGGAGTCATAGGCTAGTAAGAACAACTTTCATCTTCAACCAACCGAAAAGAGTAGGAAAAACTTCATACTACTACTATAAATCCTGACTTCTACTATAAATACTACTACTGAATCCTACTATAAAGACTGAAGACGAAATTAAACACTACAAAACTAGCCTCAAATTGTATATCGAAAACAATTTACAAGGAATAACAAGCGTACAATCTTACTATGACAAACTGGAAAAAGCCATAAAATTTAGCCAAACCAATGGAAATAGCACAAGGAGAGTAAAACAACATCAATAAATAAAAAGAGAGAATTAGTAACAAAAAGTATAAGCATATAAACACAGAAAGAATTAAAAGATTACACAAAGTAACCAGCAAAGCGACCAAAAAGGATTATAAGCATAGACAAAAAAAAATAACGAAAACTTGAATCAATTCAGAAGCACAACATGAGCATCTAAATTGAATTTTCGTAAAACATGAATACAAAAATTGGAAAGTAAAAATAAAGAAACCAATACAAGACACGACATTATACACCAGGCACCACATTTTACCAAGAACTATAAAAAGAAAATAGGGACATGGAAAAGCTCTGGAATTAAGTCAAACTAATAACACACAAAGAGTTATACCTATAGATGAAAAGAAATTTACTAACAGTTGACACAATTAGAGCAGACAAAAGTACAGGTCCCGATGGGATAACTAATGAAGCCTTGAAACTAGCCACACCAATTCTACTGGGCCCCTCACAAAACTATTAAACCTAATTCTAGGAACGTAAATTGTGTCATTTCAATGTTTATAATATCAGATATTATACTATTACATATATACACGATAGCCGAATGGTTGGGTGGTCGGAATTTCGAGTCAAGAGACCCGAGTTCTATCCCCAGGTAGCAGTACCAATGAGTTTTTCAAAAACTTATGTACAAATTACATCGTTGGCTTGGACATAAAAACGGCGACGTGCTCACCACCTGTCACGTTGTCCCGAAAATAACTTCGGTGGAAGGTGGATTAAAGGGAGTTAACTGTCTAGACTAGACCTCTGTCTACCCCTGTATAGGGAATTGCGTGAAGATATTTATTTATTTATTTTATATTATTACATACCCACTTGACATCAACAATTACAGACCAATCAGCTTACTGGCAAATGTAAATAAAGTTTTCTCATCAATACTTCTAAAACGTAAAACTCATGTAATTGATAATGCACAACCAATAGAACTAGCAGGTTTCATTCTAATTTTAGCACACTAGACCACATACATGCACTGGAACAAGTTATTGAAAAATATGAAGAATAAAATAAGCCTCTATACCTAGGTTTTATTGACTATAGCAAAGCGTTCGACAGCAATACCCATTGTTCTATATATTCTAAATTTTAAAAACATTGGCCTTGAATTAAATAATACTAAATGTGAACTTTTCATTCCTTACCGTTTGTCTTCTCATAGACACAGTTTGCTTCAAAATTTTTACAATGTACCTCCGAGCATTAAAGTAACTCAGGCGGCCCATACATGCAACAACAAAAGCTGATGCGTGGCTCTACCACTGTTAAAATAAAATTTAATACATATTAAAATTACTATTTTAAAGTATTGCGTTTTTGTTCCTAAATTTACTTATTACCTTCACTCAATTCCAGCATGGAAATGTTCTGATTTTTTAAAACAAATTGACTTTAATCTCAAAATAGCTTTGGGAAAAATTCTAAATTTATCTTTAGTCTCATCTAGCTGAACTCAAGCTACTTTACCTATTAGATTTGGAGGTGTCGGTATAAGAGAGGTTTCAAATGTGTGTGTGACAGAGACGGCGCCCACTTTCTAGGTGTTTCGACAAAGGAATCCAGTTACTGGCTACATGCTTTACCATCAAGTAACCTTGGTTCATTGCTAGATAACGAAAGTTAACGAATAGCTGTAGGAATGCGATTGGGAGCATCGATTTGTCAACCACATTGATGACCGTGTGGTAGCGACGTCAACGAGTTTGGCCTCCACGGACTTTTATGCCAAAAAAGTTCACAAATAGTTATACAATTCTATCTGTTGAAGAACAATTTTGTAAAAACTTTAGCGATGGCGAAAGCTTATAATAAGATAAACTCACATATTTACTTAACGTCCTGTAAAAGTTCATTGCAGGATATAGGCTTCTACAACAAAATCCCGACAAAAGTGCTAAGTTTGCCTGTTAAGAGCAAGCATTTATGAAAGAAAAACTGTACAAAAAGGGTTACTACTATATAAATGAATATATTAATGACAGTAACCCCTGGGAATAAGTTGATTGTTCACTTGCAATTTCTTATTAAATTATTGTTAATTATTTTCTGATTAAATTATTTTGTATTTCTTTTATAAAAAAAGTTAAAAAACGGAGTTTCTTTCGCAATTTCTTCTCCGTCAGAGGAACCTTAATACGAAACGGTGGTAAAAAGTGACGATCGATGGATGTAATGTATGTTACTTATATCGATAAATGAATGATTTGATTTGATCTCCTTCTAAGGGAATGAGACATAATCACCACGCTTGGGAAGTAGATTGGCGATTACAGTTCCAGACATCTCGCGCCGTGATAATATCGCGCCCATAATGGAATATGTATGTAGGGATTATCCTGATTAAATGAAATAATTGGTTTTCAACTCACTTCAGTCTTTTATTTTCACTTTTACTATTTTAGAATATTAATTTCGTCTTATCACTTTCTTCTTCCTTTCACGTACGCCATTCGTCTTCTCTCTCCCTCACACATCATTCTATCTCATCTCATTCGTCTCAACCAATCATTATGTCATATCTTCCCTCTTAGTCTCACTTATCCTTTCTCTCACTCATTTACACATCCTACACTCGGCCATCCTGCTTTCATATCTGTCCTCAGATATGGTTTACATTTTAATAAAAATTTTTAATCTAGTAGGAACATAGATTACATCATCACTAACTTAATTAGTACTTAAATAAACTAGACATCTTTAGAAAACTTAAATAAACTAAACTTTTAAAAGAAAATAACACCTTATGGTGTAACACGTTGTTACTTTATAACACAAAAACAACAATAAAAATATCCTACTTTAACATTCATTCTTCATCCACTCTTACACATACTGCTGAAAAACTATCAAAAATTAGTGTTCACCTGAAACATACAAAAATATTAAGACACATTAATCATCATCTCCAGGCCACCTCTTCATCAAATCAGCTGAGCTTGATGTCTTGTTCAACCCTTCTGTAGTGTCGTACACCTTCTCCACATCATAGCGGTTATTTCGTTTTATCTTCACTACTTTGTAAGGTCCAAAAACTTCGGTTTCAGTTTCAACCCTGGTCCAAACTGCGTTCTCTTGATAGCAACTAGCTCATCTAGCTCGTACTTGTTGCTGTCCTTCCTTTTCTTATCATAGGTCTTTCTGTTTTCTTCCTGTACTTTCTGGATTTGTTCTTTGGCCTTCTGCCTCAGTTCTTCTCTCTGTTCGTTGTGTTGTTCTGCTAGCTCTTGTTGCAGTAGTTCAACAATTTGTAGGTCATCTTTACATTTCATCTTTGAGCCCACCATCAACTCAAAAGGTGTGGTATCTGTACTCCTCTGGTATGTGTTGTTCAGCGCTCTCTGTACTCTGCTCACATGTTTGTACCATAACGATTTGTCCTCTATACACAGCTTCGTAAACATTGGAGTGAGTATGCGGTGAACCCTCTCCACCTGACCGTTTCCTCGTGGTACTCCCGTCGTGATCTTCGCATGCTCTATGTTTTCATCTAGACAGTATTTCGTGAAGTCGCCACTCGTGAATGCTGTTCCTCTATCAGTTATGATTCTGGTAGGGTTGCCAAATATCTGCTGGTGTGCTTGCATCTTCGTCAGTACTTCTGCGGATGTTGTCGACTTCGTGGGGTAAAGCCACACAAACTTCGTAAAGGCATCAATCACTGTCAAAATATGATTGTACTGCTTCCTCGTCTCCGTGAGTGGTCCTATGTGATCTAAATGAAGGGTATGCAGGGGTGTTCCTTCTTTATTGATTGGATTTAAAAATCCTTCTGCTTTGCCGGCCTTTCTTGTAGCCAATAGGCACGGGATACATAGCCTGTAGTCGACACAGACTCTAGTAGTGTCATCTTTCTTCTTGACCAACACCAGGGGACTAGCATATTCAGAAAAACTTACCCGCGCAATGCCTTTCTCTATCCACTCCTCTACCTGGTCTTCCACTAACTTTTGCTCCGTCAACGCCAGCCGTCGTGGGCGTTGGGCAACTGGGATGTCGTTCTTCAACACAATCTTCAATTGTACTGGTGCTTCTTTAGTTTGGCACGGTTTGTAATCCAATACCATTTGCTCCACCTGCTCTCGAGTGTTTACACCTGCTGCACAACCTGTTAACTCAATTTGGTTAGCAAAACAATCAACTCTCTTCCACCATTCATCATCTTTCGGGTACAACTTCGCCTCTCCATCACATAACACCATCACTAATTCACTCAGAAATTCTTGCCCTAAAATAACCGTAAACGGCATACAGTCTCTAGGCACTACATGGAATGTCACGTCTTCGTAGAGCTCTCCGTCGATCGTCACGTTAGCACGAAACTGTCCGCTCGATTTCACCTTTGTTTGGCCAAGTCCAGATATCACCAAGTTGTCGTCGTATTTCTCGATGTTAAACGCCATAAACTGGTCGTCGGCCACTAGATTCGCACATGATCCTGTGTCTAGTAATGTCTTGACTTGAAAACCACACATTTCCATCATTTTCATGGGTTTTTCTGCACTTTCAACTTAAACTCGTCTTTGTTATTGTTTTGAATGTGAAACATTCCGCCATGTTCTCCGTTTTCATTGTCAAACGTGAACTCTCGCTCCTCATTGGCTGTTGTCGTGTTTTGACAATCACTTGCAAACATGGCCGCCCTCGGCTTCATGTTTGGTTGGTCGAATCTTCGAGGCGTCGTCTTATTGGCTGGCACTCCGGCGCCGCCAAATTTGAATGCATTTCCGCCGCTTCCGCTGCCAACAGCGCCATCACGTCTAGCGGAGGATTGTGGAACCTCGACTTTGCAATGCTTACTCAAATGTCCGAATGCATTACAGCGAAAACAGTCCTGTGGGACAGTCGCTCGCCATATGGTCATTCTCCCCACAGTTGTAGCACCGTCTCCGCTGCTGACCACCTGTCTGCTGTTTGCCACTCGTCGTTGGTCGTCTCGAACCTTGTCGCTCGCTGGTCTCCTTTGGTGCAGAGCTTCTTTTAGCCTCTGACCTCTCCTTCATTTGTTCATACAGCTTTAATCTATCTTTGAGTACTGAGTATGTAACAGCGCCATAAAGTATAGTCTTGTTTACTTCACTATCTTGAATGCCCTCAACAATGTACTGTATTGCCACATTGTCATTGAACCTAGCGCGCTTGCCCATCTCCTTCATCTTTAGCATGTACTGCATGTAGGTTTCACCAGGTTCCTTCTTCCTAGCTGCCATCAGCTTATGCATCTCTTTGCTGTTGATCTTTTCAGGGAACTCTTGTAACAATGCCGCTTTCAGTTCTTTGAAGCCTTTGAACACCTTCTCCGTCTTTAACCATAGTGCTGCTGTACCTTCTAGTGATCTTCTTGCAATAATGAGCTGCTGCTGAGGTGTCCAATTGAATATTTCTGCGTTGTCCTCAATGTCTTCTGCCCACTTCACAGCAGAATAGGTATCGTCATCGCCGTTGAATTTGGTTATGTTGTAGAATCCGTCTAAATAGGTTGCAAACAACTTCTCCGGTTTTTCCGTCTTATCAGTCGTCTTTTCTGATTCCGTCGTCATTGTGATTGTATCGTCTTCTTTGGTTTATTCGTCTTTTCGTCTTTGAGGTTATGAAAAAAAACCACGCCGGTCACGTCGTAAAAATTTTGGGATGATCCCGGACGAGCCCCCAAAATTTGTAGGGATTATCCTGATTAAATGAAATAATTGGTTTTTCAGTCTTTTATTTTCACTTTTACTATTTTAGAATATTAATTTCGTCTTATCACTTTCTTCTTCCTTTCACGTATGCCATTCGTCTTCTCTCTCCCTCACACATCATTCTATCTCATCTCATTCGTCTCAACCAATCATTATGTCATATCTTCCTCTTAGTCTCACTTATCCTTTCTCTCACTCATTTACACATCCTACATGTATGTAAAACATTTCAGTGTCTTTAGGCAAACTATTATTAGAACATTTATATAGTTTTCAACAATTTCTCGGTGCGACCATTGGCATGATTCTATGTCATGTTCAATTGGAGGTACTTCTGGAGCACTGAGAAAATATGACACTGGATCTAAATTTGTATTATTTGACGACTTATTCCAAATTTCTTTTGCTTCGGTTTTTGCTTATTAATATTTACAAGGAAACACACAAAGGTTACGTATTTTGTGTTTCAAATATATTCACAATAATAAACTTAAATTATGCATGAAGTCACAGCACAGTAGCCGTTGGGTTGTACCACGAAGATTAATATTAATGAAGTTGCGACATGCCGTTCAGGTGAGCGATGTCAAGCTTCTATCTTTCTTTTAAATTCAAATCTTGGAACTCATAGCAAAAGTACTTGTTGCAATGCAACGCTTAACGTTATCTTTTTGAATTGAGACCTACGAGAACGTACATAAATTTTACTTGATAAAACTTTTACATTTATATATACATCTCTATTCGGCCATTGTTTTTATTTTAAGTTGTGTACAAATATTAGCCTATACTATTCTATCAACATTCCACAATATTCTCGACTACCCAGTTAAATTCTGCTGTAGAAAGGTTATGTAGCATCGGAATAAAAAATTCGCCATTTCTTTTTCACCTCTGGGTGCCTAAAGAGGCGACTTAGATAAAATTATGATTACCATAGCCGAAGCATTACTCTTAGCACATACGGCGGGAGAACCATGTCGAAACACACCCTAACAAAATTAAAGGGGATCGGCATCGTACAGCTTTATTTAAGATTAAAGCTGTGTGGTGTTACGATCTCCTATGAGCGGACAACCAGTTTGGGTATTTAGCCGGCGTGAATAAGCGCCTCTTAAACTGCTGCTTACTTTTAATCTGCTTATTATTATTATGGTGTGATAGTTTCCACGATGGTTATTCCATTGCCTTTGCTGATTTGCATTTTTTAAAGCGTTTTCTTTATAACAACCACAGGAAGAAAAGGTACCTATGGCATGGAGAGTCTTACGCTGATATTACACGACGACATTCATTGAATGACTGATTTCTCTTAAGGACTACATTATTGGTTCAGTTAAATTGGTACGCCTGACACGTATTTTACTTCCAATTACTACATATTGTATGGATTTTCTGGCATCAGATAAATGATGGCCGAGTGGTTGGGTGGTCAGAATTTCGAGTCAAGAGACCCGAGTTCGATCCCCAGGTGGCAGGCTCGTACCAATGGGTTTTGCAAAAACTTATATACAAATTATATCGTTGGCTTGGACATAAAGTCGGCGACAGGCTCACCACCTGTCACGTTGTCCCGTAAATATCTTCGGTGGGTCAAACGGACTTAATTGTCTGGACTAGACCTCTGTCTTCCCCTGTTTTGGGAATTGCGTGAAGATATTTATTTATTTACAGATAAATGATAAAGACTTTTTGTGAAGTAGCAAGGTGCACTTGGTTCACCTGTTAGAATAGGTTAGTAGTTAAAAACTAAAAATAAAACCTAATGACATATTGAAGCTTTTATTTACAAAATTACCAACATATAATATCACTTTGGGAATTAGCAGTTTTACTTGCATAACACTATAAATATAATTACATAACTGGTATAAAAACAATAATGATTACAATTCCTCAATCTTTTCCCCATATTTGAATGATGATTACATAACACATTATTGTAAAAACTTAACTGGTAACTGGAAGTACGATACACATGAGTAGTATGAGTATATTATAGTCATGAAGATACAGATAGCATAAAAATAGAAAACATACGTTTCGAATCACATCTTATACATGTTGCAAGTACGTGCGTACATTTGACTGTTAACTTATTTATATTATATTAAAATAAATATCATTTATATTTAATTAATATTTTTGCAACCATTGTCCTTCAATATTGCGAATTATCCAAAATATAAATAGAAAACAAATTTTTGCTCGCGATAAGGATTTTAATAATTAAGTATGCCTTATTTTTCTAATTCCCAACGTTTCGAGTACTTTATAGCACTTGTGGTCACGGGGGAACATCTCAAGTGATGTAAATTAAATGTGTGGTATTTGCGTAAATACAAGAAATTATTATGTCTTATTAAAATAAATTCTTAAAAATTTTCCATTACCTGTTTTTATATTTATGAATTAAAACTTTCATTTTGAGAGGATACAGAACTTTGTCGGAGTTACATAAGTTTTACACAGCTACTATTTAATTTTACATTGATTTAGAATTACCACCTGGTATCGGATAATAGCCTTATGCTTAGAAGACATAATCATATATATCATTGAATAACTGATACTGTTGCATCAATACAAAACATCCAATACAAACTGATTATTAATCTTTTTTCTGCAATGGTTGTTGTAAAAGGTAACCGTCAATTTGGTCGAGTATTCTAATAAGGTCTCGTTGAGTTACCAAACAACGAGTAGTTCTGTAAGGAATATCAGCAAAGTTAACATAATTCCTGAAAGAAAGTATATTAATTTGGCATTTATTTATTACTAAAAAGCGTAATATACATTTATTGTCATAGTGTGAGAAGAAACTGACAGAAATTAGAAGTAAAAGTATTTGAGGTTTCAAACAATAGGCATGTTAATAAAATATGCCTTTTAATACTTAAATGTTATTTACAACAATATTATTATGTTAAAATTTAACATGTAACAACAATTAATGTATTAGTATAATCTAATAAATCTTAAATAGATATGTTTCAGAATTGATAACATAAAATATAATGCCAATTAAAGTGTACCGCAATAACATTATACGTATATACCCAGTTACACAAACAGTATGTACATAATATATAATATAACGAGAGAGAAAATATTAAATGGGTTCGTAGTATTACTTTCAAAACATTAGTAAAGTTTTAATTTCAACAGTTCTATTTATATGACGAATTGATACTCTGTTAAAACGGATTATCATAATCTAAAAAAGGGTTATTGACAATTTTAAATAGAAATAAGAGATAATATACCATTATACTAATAAATTAACTTTGTTAAATAATGACTAAAAAGTTATTACAATAAATACACACTAGCCTTTTACAATAATATATCATAAATTTTTATTATTTCGCAAAATAGACATTTAAAATTATATTGGAAGACGAAAATAATTGATAATATGAAAAACAAATCCCCAAAATCGCTAAAGACGGGTTATATTTGTAATCAATGACAGCACGCGTAAAAAATTTAATTTAATTTTAAAAAAGTTACAGTACAAATCTAACTATTTCCACAGCGTTGTTTTAAAACCCTTGTAAATAAATTTGAATTAGGACCACATAATATATAACCTCAGAAAATAATACAAGTTACGTAACGAAAATTAATACAGTTCCCATCGTGTTTGAAGTAGAAAATTAACATCAATAAAATCTGATTTTAATCTTAAATTAATATACAGTTTCGATCTTTACTTATAGCTAAGTTATTTTTTATTTATTAAAAGCCATAATTCGAAAATTTTCGACATTCTTATGTAAGATGACTGATTTTTTAGACTTAATTGTTTTGTGGCACTGAAAACAGTATCATAAAAACATTTGCAAAAACTAATAAATTTAATATTATTAAAAATAAAATAAGTAATAAAAAAACGTAACATTATTAAAATCAAGTAAAGAGAAATCTAAAGTTTTGTAATAGGCATGTTATATTTATTTATTTATATTCACGCACAATCCCTGACGGGGTAGCCAGAGAGAACAGATCGCCAAGTGTCACGATCCCTACATACTTCTTTCGCTTCTTTCAGATTCATCATCTTCTTCATACATGCACGTCTAGGTATCCGAGTACTCTTGACCCTCCCCTCTTCGAGCAATTTGCTCACATGGTCTCAGAAAGTTAGTCTCGGTCTACCTCGACACCTTTTAATATTAACTTTAGCGCTATATATTTTCTTCACCATTCGTTCTTCACTTATTCGCTCAACGTGCCCAAACCATCGAAGCACGCCCTTATCCATTTTTGTGACAAGGTCATCTTTCAAACCTGCCATATTGCGAATCTCTTCGTTTCGCTTTCGGTCGGCCATGGTAAGGCCGCACATTTTACGAAGAGATCGCATCTCCACTGCATTAAACCTGCTTTTATGCTTCTTCCGGCATACCCAGGTTTCGCTGCCATACAACAAAGTCGGTACCAACACTGCATTATGTATTGCAAGGTGTACACTTTTCACTACGCCTTGCCTTTTGACTAACGCAGTCAGGGCACCATTGACTTTGTTCCCGGCAGCGACACGCCTGTCCACATCTAAATCTCATCTTCCATCCCGGCTAAACGCACTCCCCAAGTATACAATTTCATGCACCTCTTCTAGACATTCCTGATTTACATATTACATAAAATTTTTATATAGCGTAGTATATTATATATTATAATCCTTCAAAAAAAGTAAATAATTTTCGTTGTGAAGAAATAAGTTATTGATTTATTTATTATGCCAGTTACATATTATATACGTACCTAAGTTCTGAAAATTTTATGAACAGATAATTATTTAATGCTACTTATTTTTTGTAGTCTTATTTCCGTTATTCAAATAATCTTTGCAAATAAAGAAAAATATCCCAATATTATACTGAGATAACATGTATATAACTGCAGTAATTAAGGAATAACATACTACGCCAGTAGCATGTACAAATTTATATTTTTTTACATAATATGCACGATTCGTAAGATTTAAATTTGGCAATTGACATCCTATTTAATTTAATATTCGATAAACAGAAGTAAATTGCTGTGTTCACTGTATTAAAAATAATCTCAGTTATTTTCTACGCTGATTACTCATTAATGTTCGAACTCTTTTTAAATTTGTAATCGTTATTTCGTCGTTTGGTTGTAACTGTAGAGCACGGCGATATGCCGAGGCTGCTGCAGAGTATTTACCATTCAAATGTAGAATTGCACCGAGATTAGAGTGATAAGCTGCATCCTGAAAATATATGACAAAACGTAATAATTTGTCTTTTTTTTTAATAAAAACAAATTTACATATTAACGTATATATATTTTAGCGCTATTCGTGGCATCGAAAGTGAAAGTTTAGTCAGCCCTTTGTTATCCTTTAAGGGAAACAATAAACTGTAAATAAATAAATTAATGACAAAAATTTCTGGCCGCATCATCGTCCGCTCATCATCGCGATATTCCCGCAGTAGTCTTTGATTACCCCGAGTGATTTGTGTATACGTCGGTTGCACAGAATGCGTTTATTTTTGCAGCCTTATTTCTGATACTCAAAATTTTTTGTAATTTTTTTAGGGAAGAAGGATTAAATTTCCTTGACGTCGTCTTACGATTACGTCATTACTGGGAAAACGCATAACGAAACAAAAATTTGGTTGGCCGAGTGGTCGGGTGATCGGAATTCGAGTATTTGATCCGAGTTCTCGAGTTCCGAGTTCCGAGTTTACGAGATCCGAACCTCAGGTGGTAAGCTCGTACCAATGGGGTTTTTTCAAAACTTATGTACGATTTATATCATTGGCTTGGACATAAAGACGGCAACGGGCTCACCACCTGTCACGTTGTCCCAAAAAATCTTCGGTGAAAGGAGGGTCGAAAGGACTTAATGTACTAGACTTCTGTCTACCCCAGTATTAGGAATGGCGTGAAGATATCGACCATTGCTTTTTATTTTGGTAGCTAGGTCTATATATTTAGCCATTTTTCTGAGTAAGTCGTAATAAGGTTGTGTGTGTTACAAACTGCAATATCGATTATGAAAACTAATTTCTTAACTTTGTCTAGTATTGTTATTTCCGGTCTATTGTAATGTATAGTCTTGTCGGTAATATTTGTCCGATCCCAGTAAATTTTAAATAATTTGTTTTCTAATACAGTACTAGGTTTATACTTGTAATAAGCTATATTTTTAGGTACGAATGAATGTCTGTGAGCAAGATTTTGGTGAATGATTGAAGCAACTTGATCATGTCTATGTTTGTAATCTGTTTGAACTATATGACGGCGCATTCGAAATATCATCGGTCAGAATACGCCGGAACTAGATTTGACAGTTGTCATTTCTGGCGGAACGTCGTCTCGATGGTCGGCGCGGCCATGTTGGCGGCAGAGGATCAGTAACCGCCATCGGTAGCGCACCACGTTTTCGACGGATCGCTCTTGTTCCGTGTAATCGTATTATTACTGTGTGATCGTGATTAATGTGTAAAGTTAAAGTGTCTATGTTAATTGTAGTAAATTGATTATTCGAATAATTCGAGTGTAACGTTAATAATTATTTGCAAAGTAAAGTGATTATATTACAATCTGTTCTGGACTTTTATCTTGTTCTCCGCCTATACGCCCAAGCAAATAACTATGGCTGATCCTGAAGACCGTACCCAGCGATGTGTCTTCATCAGAAGTGGGATGGACGCGGAGCAACAAAGAGAAGAGAGGCAGTCGTTATCGGACGAAAACAATGCAACTAAGTTACTGAATAGTTTGCAAGCGCTTCTTACACGAGCATTTGAATCATCGCAAGCGCAGACTGCCAGGAGTAACTCCAGCGTCGGTGCCGTTCAACTCATTCCATTTAACCCCGATGACCCTGAGGCTGACATTGAAGGTTGGTGCCGAGTTACAGAGTTAATTGTTCAAAATAAGTGCCTCGAGGGTATTGATTTGCTTATGACTCTTACTGGTGCCTTGAAGGGCGTGCAGCAACATGTATCACCAAGCTCAACTTGGACAAGTTGTCATGGGATGTTATAAAACAGACTTTGATAGCCAAGTTCTCTAAGCCGAAGCTGCCTGCGAAGACCACTTTGACGAGATATTACGTTTTCAAATAGGCTCAAAGGAAACTTTTTCCGAAGCTGCCCTAAGATTGTGGAACATGATAGAAAGTATTCCAAAGACCGAAATGCAGGAAGATGTGATCACCGGCTTTGTGATTTCCGTGTTAAGTCAGAAGGACGGCTTGATACGTCGGGAGTTGAACACTCATGCTGTTACTACACGTGCCCAGCTATTTAGAACTCTTGGTGGGTTATCAGTGAAACGACGTATCGAAAGTCCAGATGCTCACGAATTTGATACGAAGCGAGCCCGATTTAATGATAATACCAGATTTCCTGGCAAATGCCATTGGTGTGGATTACCTGGTCATCGACTAGCAGAATGCAGGAAAAGAAGAGACGATTCTGGATCCAACACCTCTACGCTTCAAATTTCTTCGAAGTCAGCCCATGCCCTAGACAGGGGACAGACTACGTGTTACTCTTGTGGCAAACCTGGTCACCTAGCAACGGTCTGCCCTGTCAAGAATAGTGGCAGTACAGTTTCAAGGAAAGAGGTCAACATCTGTGAGCAACGACTGTCGAGGGGCATTTTAAAGACGTCATCTGGTGAGCAAGTTTCTTTTCTATTTGACAGTGGGTCTTCCTGCTCTCTTTTAAAAGAAAGTTTTAGTGATAAGTTCTCGGGTACTGTACGCAATGATCTTGTCTATTTAACTGGTATTGGGGGTGATGAAATTAAGTGCACAATGCAAATTTTAAGCACCATAAATATTGATGATATTTCGGAATCGGTAATTTTCCACGTAGTTCCTGACCGTTATATTTTAGAACCCGTGATTATAGGTAGGGACATTTTAGAAAGAGGAGTTGGCGTACAGATTGATGGTGATAAATTGAAGTTTTATTTAAAAAAACTTAAATAATTTCTGTGAATCTAGTATAGTGAGGCCGGATCTTACCCAGATTGATACGGATCTTATAGGCGATGATAGAAAATCTCTCATAACGCTCCTAAACAAGTACGCTGATAGTTTTATAGACGGTATTCCAAGTAGGCGGGTGAACACTGGCGAGTTAGAAATTACTTTGATAGATCCTCATAAGACGGTGCGCAGGTGTCCTTATAGGTTGGCCCCAGTGGAAATGCAAGTCGTAAGGGAAAAGGTTGAGGAACTTCTAAATGCAGGTGTTATCCGCGAGAGTTCGTCACGGTTTGCTAGCCCCATTCTACTTGTCAAGAAGAAAGATAATTCTGATAGAATGTGCGTAGACTTTCGCGCACTAAACGCAAATACACAACCCGAACATTACCCGTTGCCTCGCATAGAGGAACAGATAGACCGGCTTTGTGGTGCACATTATTTTCATCTCTTGACATGGCTTCTGGCTTTCACCAGATCCCCATCCATCCCGGTTCAGTCGAAAAGACAGCATTTGTAACACCTGAGGGGCAATATGAGTATCTTGCAATGCCCTTCGGATTACGAAATGCTCCATCCGTATACCAAAGGTGCATCACTAAAGCCTTGCATAATTTAAGCAGCAAACCATTGGTGTACATGGATGATGTTTTGTGTTACGCTGGCAATATTCGTGATGGTTTACTACGGTTGGATGAGGTTTTGGGAGCTTTATCAGCATCAGGGTTTTCTTTGAATTTAAAAATGCAAATTTATGAAACAAAGAATTGATTACCTAGGTTATTCCGTTGAATCCGGCAAAGTAAGACCAAATTCTCGTAAAATACAGGCCTTAGCAGACTCCCTCAACCCAAGACTGCTACACAGGTCCGTCAATTCCTGGGTCTAGCATCCTATTTTCGAAAATTTATTCCTAGTTTCACGAATATCGTTGGCCCTCTTTATCCGTTAACCAAATTAAAAGGACCTATCAAATGGACTGAAAAGCATGAAGAGATCCGTAACGTTATAATACGTACACTTACTTCCGAACCTGTTTTAACAATCTTTGATCCCGAGTTGCCTGTTGAGCTGCATTGCGACGCCAGTTCTGATGGATATGGAGCGATCCTTATTCAAAAGAAAATGATTTCCCGCATGTTGTTGAGTATTTCAGCCGACGCACGTCTGAAGTAGAATCTCGCTACCACTCGTATGAGCTGGAAACACTCGCAGTCGTACGAGCGGTAGAACATTTTCGACACTACCTATATGGTAGAAATTTTAAAGTTTTTACGGACTGTAATTCGCTTAAAGCTTCTAAGTCCAAAACGGATCTTACACCTCGTGTACATCGCTGGTGGGCTATACTACAGGCATATGATTTTGAAATCGTCTACCGCGAAGGCCGTTCAATGGAACACGCAGATTATCTTTCTAGAAATCCCTTACCCACTAATAGCGAGATATCTTTGCCTAAAGCCCTATAACACCTGCACATAAGGTGGTTCACTTTGTCGAATTACATCAAGGTTGGCTCTCCGTAGAACAAAAGCGTGACAATGAGATACAAGACTTGATAACGAAACATTCTAATAATGACTTTCCTGATACCGTAGGTCGTACTTATGACGTTAGAGACGGCATCCTTTATAGAAAAGTCACTAGAAATAAAATGTCTTCATGGCTACCAATCGTTCCTCGTTCCCTTATTTGGACCTTGATTAATCACGTCCATAATGAATTACAGCATCTAGGTAGCGATAAAACTTTGGACAAATTATATGAGCAGTATTGGTTCCCTGACATGGCCAAATGTGTTAGAAAGTTTATTGATTCTTGTATAATTTGCAAAGCCTCGAAAGGTCCATCAGGAGCTCAACCCGTCCAGCTTCACCCTATCCCTAAGGAACCCGTTCCATGGCATACAATTCATATCGATTTTACTGGGAAGCTTAGTGGTAAGAGTGACCGGAAGGAATATTGTTCGGTAATAATTGACGCGTTTACTAAATATGTTTTATTGGAGTACACGTCTTCGGTAGACGCCGCTAGTGCGGTACGAGCCATCAAAAACGCTGTTTGTCTTTTGGAGCACCAAAGCGTGTTATTGCTGATCAGGGTCGATGTTATATTAGCTCAGAATTTAAAACCTTTTGTGTAGAACACAAAATTGACTTACATTTCATCGCCACGGGCTCCAGCAGGGCAAACGGCCAAGTCGAACGAGTCATGCGTACACTTAAAAGTCTGCTGACTATTATCGAGAACGACCCCAATAAAGCATGGCGTGATCATTTAGGCGATGTTCAACTAGCACTTAATAGTACCAGATCTACCATTACGAAATATACACCGACTGAACTAATGTTTGGAATTCGCGCACAGTCTTTAGGTTTATCAATGATTAGTCCTACAAATTCTGAAAATCAAAGCCGATTAGATCTAGATTATGTGAGAAAAGACGCTTCTGAAAATGTAATAAGAGCTGCTGCATCAGAAGTTGAACGCTTTAATAGGGGTCGTGCTGCCATTAAACGATTCTCACAAGGAGATTTTGTCTTCATTAAAAATAGCGAACGGAATCAAACAAAATTAGATAAAAAATTTAGAGGTCCCTTTGTCATTACCGCGGTATTAGAGCACGATCGGTATGAACTCAGAAGCCTTAATAATTCACATCGTACTTATAAATATGCACATGAGAACTTGCGTTCAGTACCCTGGTCATGAAGGTTTGCTTGAGATAAGCAACAATTTAATCAATGAAGAGGAGGCCGAGACGGCGCCAGATGACGTAGAGCTCGACATCAGCCGTCCAAACAGACTGAGTAGTATAACCTCTGACACCACGACTGCTGGATCTGACACCATGACAGCTGGATCTGACACCATGACAGCTGGATCTGACACCATGACAGCTGGATCTGACACCATGACAGTTGTTTCTGACACTAATTCAGACACGCTTAGCGTTAGTAATGATCACGAAGATTTCCAGCATGTAGTACAAATTCATGCTGAGCAAGACAGGTCTGATAATTAGGTAAGGACAAGGATGCCTTTTGTTGATGGTCGCTACAGTTATCATGATGGTCGTAAGGACAGTGTCATCCGGGCCACACCGTCCGCGGTTGGTTGAAGGGATACACCCGTCCGGGCCATACTGTTGTTTTGCGTTGGTCGTAAGGACAGTGCCATCCGGGCCATACCGTCCGCGGTTGGTTGAAAGGATACACCCGTCCGGTCCAACTTGTTCGTACGCTGGTGAGAATAGGGTTGTCTGGTCCATTGGTAGTGGTCGATACGAGACAGGAATTTAATCGCTTGCTATACTCATGAATCATAAAGATTACTAAGTAGTTTGTCAGGGAGGACGAGCGTCATATTAATGTGGATGATCGATGCTCGCCCGTTTGTTACAGGACCTCAAATATAGGCGCCCGAGGACGGTCGCAAGTCAGTCCGGCCGTGACGGCGCATTCGAAATATCATCGGTCAGAATACGCCGGAACTAGATTTGACAGTTGTCATTTCTGGCGGAACGTCGTCTCGATGGTCGGCGCGGCCATGTTGGCGGCAGAGGATCAGTAACCGCCATCGGTAGCGCACCACGTTTTTCGACGGATCGCTCTTGTTCCGTGTAATCGTATTATTACTGTGTGATCGTGATTAATGTGTAAAGTTAAAGTGTCTATGTTAATTGTAGTAAATTGATTATTCGAATAATTCGAGTGTAACGTTAATAATTATTTGCAAAGTAAAGTGATTATATTACAATCTGTTCTGGACTTTTATCTTGTTCTCCGCCTATACGCCCAAGCAAATAACTATGGCTGATCCTGAAGACCGTACCCAGCGATGTGTCTTCATATAGATTTGCAAGCACCGATAATATGTTGAATTGTTTCTGTGCTACTTTGGCATCGTCTGCATAGATCGGTGAGTAGGTTAGGAATGTGAATAATGTGTTTTGATAGCTACGTGTGTTTATGACTTGATCCTGGATAGCAATCACAAAGGCTTCCGTCTCGCACAAAGGCTTCGTTTGGCATCGTCTGTATAGATCGATGAGTAGGTTAGGAATGTGAATAATGTGTTTTTGATAGTTACGTATGTTTATGACTTGATCCTGGATAGCAATCACAAAAGCTTCCGTCTCCGGGAAGAGCTCCCCTTTCCGCAACAATTCTTTCGACGCTTGCATGTCGACATGTGTTTGATTTAAATCGGCAAGGTGCCTTCCGTGTAGGGATTTTTGTGACCACTTATCTATTTTCTGCTGTTTGCTTAATATTTTTGGTTGAAAGTCTCTGTCGTTTAAATTAAGAGGAGTTATTTTCTTGTCTATATCTATTATGTATTTGTGTAATTGTGATTGTTCAGCTTTCGTATAGAAATATTTGCGTAATATGTTGATGAGGTTATTGTGTAAATTTTGTATGTCGACAAAACCCCTCCCCCCATCTTGACGCGGTAATGTGAAACGTTGAGTGCACGATCTCGGGTGGTGTTTTCTGTTTGCTGTCATGTGTGTATTTATTGTACGCTGTAGTTTAATTAAATCAGTTTGGGACCAATTTATAATACCAAAGGAATATGTAAGAATTGGTATCGCGTATGTATTTAAGGCCTTTGTCGTATTTCGTGAATTAAGTTGGGTTCTCAAAATTTGGTTTATTCTAGTTTTAAATTTTTTTGTTAAATCTAATTTTGCTTGTTTTTGATTGATATGTTTGGCCTGATGAAAACCTAAGTATTTATAAGTGCTATGTTCGTCCATGGGCTCTATTTGTTCACCAGTATCAAGCAGATAAGATGCATTTTGAGATTTTCCACGGACAATTGAATGTATTTTGCATTTAACTTGTAACTCCGAATTGCATTTTGATGTCTTTGGAAAATAATTGTGTGATATCTGCTAGTTTTGAAAGTTCGGTGTTATTGGTTGCATAAATTTTGATGTCATCCATATACAGTAAATGTGTGAGCGTATGAAATGATTTATTAAGTTTCAATTTAAATCCTATATTATTGTTGTTCAGCAATTCAGGCAAGGGGTTAAGGGCTATACAAAACCATAATGGGCTAAGAGCGTCCCCCGAAATATACCTCTTTGTATTGTAATTTCGGGGGTGGTTAAAGTCTTGTTATTTATTAATTTAAGTTTAGTCTTCCATTGAAGCATTATTATGTTTAAGAATGAAATCAGATTAGGGTGTATTTTGTAATGTTTTAGTACGTAAATTAACCAGCTATGCGAGACAGAATCAAATGCTTTTTTATAACCAATGTACAGTGTGTGAATATTTCTTTTTCTAGTTTGTGATTGTTTCATTGCAATTTCATCAATTATCAACTGTTCTTTACATCCCTGGCTATTTTTCCTACATCCTTTTTATTGTTCTGATAGAATATTGTATCGTTCTAAGTGTTCGTATATTATTTCACTAATGCAGCCAGTAATAATCTTATATATGGTTTGTAGGCAGGTAATGGGTCTGTAATTTTCGGGATTTTTTAAGTTTTCACCTTTTGGTAGCATATAAGTTATTCCACTTGTAACGAAGATTGGCATTAATTGTGGTGTCTGTATGAATTGGCAAATGTGACTGTGGATAGGTGCATGTGTACAAGTGAACTTTTTGTACCAATAATTAAGTATATTGTCGGTGCCTGGTGCCTTCCAGTTGTGTACACACAACGTTTGATGATTTTAATGAAAGTGTTTACTGAAATGTTATTTATTATTATTATTATTATTATTATACAATTCTGAGAAGTAACGCTTATAAAACTTTCTATATTTACTATTGCAAATATATAACAGACAGGCGACGAGCAGCAGCGGTTATGGTGTGAAGTGATTGATGCTGGGACTGCCGATCCGCTTGCCAAGCATAGCGACATTTTATTCAATTTAAGTTAAAATGATGTAAGTGTAACTAGTTTGTCTTTGTAGAATAATGAAACCCCTGTGTTTATAAACATTATTCTAACCGAACCCTAATTAAATATGCGCATGTAAAACGAATACAAAAGCAGAATTGCTTCTACGCTATTGTTGTCTGCAAAATATAATAACATTGTTCGCAAGACGGAGGACACTACAACAAATAATTGTGTAAGTTCCATAGCGAAACTGTTCTAAGCCGCTTGACGGTAATTCCATTTGATACCACATTGTGTAGATATGTGCGCCTTTATTGTACCCACGAAAAGTAATACTCTAAATGTTATTATTCAAGGGTTAAATTCATTGGCAACCGGAATTCCGGGCTTTTATTAAAGATATGGTAACACAATTTAGGTAAATAGAATTTTCATTGAAATTTTAATTAAATTTTGGTATATTTGGTACATAAAATTTTGGCTACTACAATTGTAAATTATTGTTAAGAAGAGGACAGCAGAACAGAAATTATTGTAAAGAGGAGGACAGTGGTGTGGACAATCTATTTATTTTCAGCAAGCGATTTCCCTTAGATTTAACTAGAAACTTCTAACGCGGTACCCATGTTTTTAGATGAGAAAAAATCTATGGACTAGCGACACCATTACGAGAGTAGTTATAGTGTAATATGCATGTTCTTATAGCAGACAACATTTATTTCCTACAAAAAATAAATTATATGTAAGTCACGATAGCTGAGTGGTTGGGTGGTCCGAATTTCGAGTAAAGAGTTCGATCCCCAGGTGGCAGGCTAATACGAATGGATTTATATCGTTGGCTTGGGAAAAAAAGCGGCAACGGACTCATCGCCTGTCATGTTGCCCCATAGAATGTCTTCGGTGGAAGGTAGGTCGAAAAGTCTTAATTGTCGAGACCTCTGTACCATTGTATTGGGATTGCCGTGAGATTTTTTTTCATATATAACAAAAATTATATTTTATTATATGTTATTTTATTATTTATTTTTATTTTATTACCGATTATAGTTACAATGAACCTATAGTTTCTATTTTAAATAAATAAATACCTTCACGCAATTCCCAATACAGGGGTAGACTGAGGTCTAGTCTAGACATTTGAGTCCCTTCCACCCACCTTCCACCGAAGATATTTTCGGGACAACGTAACAGGTGAGCCCGTCGCCGTCTTTATATCCAAGCCAACGATATAATTCGTACATAAATTTTTGAAAAACTCATTGGTATGAGCCTGCCACCTGGGGGTCGAACTCGGGTCCACAAGAAATTAGATACTTAATTTTTGTGTGCCACGGTACTTTATATGATGGAAAGTCTAAGTGTTCCTGTTATGTGATGGTTAACAAAAAAAGAATAAATTTTTTATTTTATTTGTGGTTTAAAATCCTTATTCTGGAAACAAGTAATTTATTATATAAATAAAAACTTCAACTGCATTTTTGCTGCAATGGAAACAAGCAATTTGTGCTTTTCATATTATTTGGTGCGTGTTAAAATAAGTGCAATGTTTTTGTAGTATTGTAGTTATTTTATTTACAGATTACTTTGTTACAGGCGGATAAAAGTCATTTATCATCAGTAAAAAACTCTTATCGTTTGTTTTATATACGTTTACATTGTTAGTTTTGTATGTTGTTATTTTATATATTATTGGCCGGCAGTGAGCTAAAAACAAAATCGTACTAACAGTCCACTAGAGGGTAAGTGACTACTGCAATATTTTTTTGTATACTTAGGTTTTGCCCCCAGCAAGGACGGGTGATGTCGGGCTTGCATCAGCAAGAATATATAAGTTGGAATAAGTCGAGCGGCAAAAGGACACGAACTAATCATGTGATACCTTCGGTTTTCTCTTTTTCTCTCCCTCGATACTCAACATACAGCGGAGTCAGTTTACACATGCAGCACCAAAAACGACCGCTGCACAAAAGCACTTTCGTCGAACTACAAATATTTGAGCAGTTTAAGCTTATTGATGTGATGGTAACTTCTAGCGTGACATATAATATAAGTAATTAGCTAATAATTTATAATTTACTTTTGGAATTTATATTTAGATTCTTAACTTTTTCTAACATGTAATTTAATTTAATAATATTTTTGTTTTTAATTTCTATTACGCAGAACTTTCAAGTACATTAAAAAGCTATGCGAAATTTTTTACAATCTTGTTACGAAATTAATGTTAAGTTGTTGTAGTCGCATCGAAGAGTACCTTTATAAAATTTCTTGCGTTTAAATCAATCTTTTGAAAAACTTTTTGCAGTTCGCCTCAGGCAGGTCTGCAGTCTATTCGATGGCTGATAGTATGATTTCTTGTTGTAAAAACTGCTTCCTCTCGCTGATATTTTGTAGAAAAGAATTATCTAAAATGAATAAAGTGATTTTTTAAATAGAAATCATTTGTAATTCGCGTATTTCTTACTCGCGATGTTTAACAAATTATTAAGAAGACATTTACTGAAGAATACCGATGAAAGGAAAGTGATCCAAAAGCATAATCGAATTCATTAAACAATTTAACAATATATGTATTGCCAAGTTACTGAATTTGGCACAATGATAGCAAGCTTTAAATAATTAAAGCTTGCCTTTTTTATTTTAACCAGTAAATTGTTGATAGTAACCGTTTTGAAGCCATCAGCGGTGGATCCGCTATTATTGTACTCATCTAATACAGAGATCCTTTCAGAATTCCTCAAGTATTTTAAAATTAATTCTTTAATTATTTACTATGACAGATCGCCCGCAATGACACATAAAACAACGCTTCCTCAGTTATAGGAACGAACTAATCATGTGATTGTGAAAAAAAAATATTTTTCATGGAAACATAATTTCCTCCACGATATTTTTAACGACTGAGGAAATTATAAATTGGATAGACACTTTAGTATTAAATAAATTTCTAGATGAATGAATATTATAATTCAATTTAAATAGTCACGATATAAAATATAAAATCAAAAGTCACGATAGCCGAGTGGTTGGGTGGTCGGACTTTCGAGTTAAGAGACTCGAGATCGATCCCTAGGTGGCAGGCTCGTTTGTACCAATGGGTTTTTCAAAAACTTATATACGAATCATATCGTCGGCTTGGACATAAAGACGGCGACGGGCTCACCGCCTGTGTCGTTATCCCGAAAATATTTTCGGTAGAAGGTGGTTCGAAGGGACTCAATTGTCTGGACTAGACCTCTACCTACCCCTGTTTTGGGAATTGCGTGAATATATTTATTTATTTTAAAGAAACACCGAAGTAGCTTAAAGTCGTTTTAGCAGTAGATTAAGATGCAACTAGATATTTATTTACTTATATATATCACTAGAGATCTGATGGTAAGATATGAATAAGTCTAAATGCATAAAATTTTCAACACCAAATGTTAAACATTAGTGTGAAACCAATGTACTAATAAATGGGGAAGAGTTGAGCCTGAGGATATGGCTGTTTTTCTTGAAATAACTCTAGATGCATAGTTTCAATGGGGCTCATATATCCCAACTTTCGAGTAGATTATGCTCTGCAGCAAATGCTCTAAGAAAAATAAGATTCTTAATTGATGTGCAAACGGCTATACTTGTTTATTTTAGTTACTTTCATTGGATGTCATATGGTATTCTGTTATGACGTAGAAACGGTATTTGTTTTACAAAAGAGGGTCATATGAGCTATATACTGTCTAATTTCCATAGCGTGTCTTAGAGAGAAATTGAAAGAAATTAATATTTTAACACTGGCCTCACAATATTTATGAAAATTTAATATACTGTGCGAGAAATGTATGCGCATAAAAACATGAATACTTTTAGCAAGATTTTTATGTGCACAATGTAAATATTAGGAACAAACACTAGCTTGTAACACAGGTTACACATAAATTACACGTAACCGATAACATAGGGCGGTGTATACGCTTCTAAAACAAAATAAAGATAAATGTTTAAGGTTTGCCTATTAACAGGCTTAAGAATTTAGTAATGAAAAACTTTATAATAGTATAATTGAATATACTGTAACCTTGGGAATAAGCAGATCGCTCCCAAATTATTTCTAGAAAGTATCAGATCACTTTTATATTACATTAGATTATAAAAAAAAGATTGAACAAAAAAGAGGATACCTATTGAGATAAGTTTTCGATCTCAAAAGACTATAATTGTAATAAGAAACCTTTGATAATGCCATAAAGGCGAAACCGGTCAGGTATTTTATATAAATAAATGTGGAATACGTAAAAGTGAGTTTTAATGTGTATAAAGATGAAGTTCCACTAAGAGACAATCATTCGTGAGTATTCAAGATATTTACGGAGTTTCTTTCACCTGTTTCTTCTCCGTTAGAGGATTAAAAATAGACTATCGATAAACGAATGTATATTTTGATGTCGGTTAATAAATGATTTCATTTGATTAGATTTGACGCTTTATTACCTTTACAATTGTGAATTATCTATTACTCTAAAATTTTGAAGTCACGATAGCCGAGTGGTTGGATGATCGGAATTCGAGTCGAGACACCCGAGTTCGATTCCTAGGTGGCAGTCTCGTACCAATGGATTTGTTCAAAACCTATGTACGATTCATGCCGTTGGCTTGGAAATAAAAGACGGCGATGGGCTCAACACCAGTCACGTTGTTCTAAAATGTCGTCGGTGGAAGGTGATTCGAAGGGACTTAACTGTCTAGACTAGACTTCTGTCTATCCCTGTATTGGGAATGGTGTGAAGATATTTATTTTCTTATGAACACATCAATTAGGTATCACATAGCAAACATTTTTAGAGCCTTACCTCGAACATTTTGTTCTGTTTTTATTTTCACTTTTATATTGTTGTTGTTTAAATTGTCAGATTCAATTTCACAATCGTAAACCTTTTGTCATTGTCAGCTGTCAGAATTTATCGGTCATTACTTGTCGTCGTAGACATAATACTTTACAATTTGTGGTTGAAGATTTCTATATTAATCAAACTAAGGGCATCGATTATTTTATTAACTTATTTTACTTTTACGTCTATTTAGGCAAGGGTCTTATAATTATACAGCTAAAGACTTTTTGTAACAGTTTTGTTTTATTATTTGATTTGTAATATTTACCTTTTTAGTCTTTTTATACTTGGGGAGTGCGTTTAGCCGGGATGGAAGATGTGATTTAGATGTGGACAGGCGTGTCGCTGCCGGGAACAATGTCAATGGTGCCCGGACTGCGTTAGTCAAAAGGCAAGGCGTAGTGAAAAGTGCACGTTGAATGTAGTGGAGATGGAATCTCTTCGTAAAATGTGCGGCCTTGCCATGGCCGACCGAAAGCGAAACGAAGAGATTCGCAATATGGCAGGTTTGAAAGATGACCTTGTCACAAAAATGGATAAGGGCGTGCTTCGATGGTTTGGGCACGTTGAGCAAATGAGTGAAAACCGAATGGTGAAGAAAATATATAGAGCGAAAGTTAATATTAAAAGGTGTCGAGGTAGACCGAGACTAACTTTCGAAGACCATGTGAGCAAACTGCTCGAAGAGGGGAGGGTCACGAGTACTCGGATACCTAGACGTGCATGTATGAAGAAGATGATGAATCTGAAATAAGCGAAAGAAGTATGTAGGGATCGTGACACTTGGCGATCTGTTCTCTCTGGCTACCCCGTCAGGGATTGTGCGAGAAGATAAATAAATAAATAAATAGTCTTTTAAATTTGTTACATTACCCTTTATTCGTTAGTACTCTATTTTGTTACATAGTTGGTAAGTTTTTTTTGCATTGTTAATCAATGTCTCCCCAGGTTAACCGGCGGGATGACTGGGTATTCATTTTGATTTTTTGGTGTTGTTTTTCCTTTGTTAGTACTTAATTTAGTTATATTTATATATTATTATTATATATTTATATTTATTTATTTTATTACATATCTATTTTTTTTATTTTATTATATATTATGATATCTGATGATGACTCGTTCCATTCTGCTTGTGATTAATTTTTAAGCTTAAATTATTTTGACGAGCCTAAAACACTACGTGACTTACTGTGTAACTGTTTAGAAAACTGTAATTCTACATTTAACATTTTCCATATGAATGCACAGAGCATACCTTCTCATTATTCTGATATTTTAGATGCTTTTTCCTCCTCTCCTTCATATGTGCAGGCCATTCTTATTTCTGAGAGCTGGCTTATATAGCCGCTTTCTACTTTATCTTACAGCTTATCAGCGTATGTTTTAATAAGAAATGACAGAGTTGGCAGAGGTGGTGGTGGCGTTGCAATTTACCTACGCTCTAACATTCCATATTCCATTGTTGCTTCGTCGCCCTCTCCTCACCTCTTCAGGTGAAGCATACTAAGCTTGGTATTATTTACTGCCCTCCAGCTGTTGACTATTTTTCCAGCTTGGAATCTGTTTTTGAATCAGTTTGTGTGGACTATACGCATCACATTATCATGGGTGACTTTAATACTGACCTTCTTAAGCCTTCTTCTCGTAGAGCTAAGCTTCTCAATATTTTATCTTCTGTAAATTTATCCATTCTTCCCAACTCTCCTACTCGCTATAATCCCGAATCTCCAGATACCTTGCTTGACTTGATTATTACTTCCTCTCCTCAATACAATACCAAACATGGTCAGTTGTCAGCTCCTGGTTTTTCGCACCATGATTTATTTTACCGTGCATATAAGCTAAAGTCAGTCAAAACTAAACCGGATATTATAGTATTTCGTAATTTCTCCAAAATTAACTATGTTGATTTAATGAATGATGCCTTCACTATTGATTTCGCGCCGGTATATGGTACGTCATCTTTAGATAATACAGTTGCCTTGTTTAATAATCTCATAATGAAATTATTCGATGCCCATGCTCCACTACAGGCAGTGAGAGTCAGGCGACCACCAGCCCTAAGGATCACCAAGGTAGTACGAATGGCGATGACACGACGTGATAGGGCTTTTAGGAAGTTCAAGCATACCAGGTGTAATGACAGCTGGTATGCCTATAAAAATGCTCGTAATAGGTGCGGCCAGATGGTAAGGGCAGCTAAGCGTTGTTACTTACACGATAATATTTCCAAATCTTCTTCGGCCGACATATGGAAATTTCTGCGTTCTTTCGGTATAGTTAAATACTCTGTAATTGACCATAACATCTCTTTTCCTCTTAATGATCTAAACTGTTATTTTTCTTCCTGTTCTTCACTCTCGCCCACTGTTAAGTTTCAAACAATTTCAGAAATTAATTCCTTGGCCAAACCTCTGGATACACTTTTTTCTTTCTCGCTTGTCTCTGTTGACAAACATGTACTCCCAGTCATTACTCATATTATGGGGTTTTTCCTTCACGACGGCGTAAAGCTTATGTAATCCCTCTTCCTTAAATAGCGAACCCCACACAGCTTAACAACTTTAGACCAATTACTATTTTACCTTTTTTATCAAAACTTCGTGAGTCTATTGTTCACTAATGAACTTCCTCCTCCTATCTCCTTGCTATGCTCCGTCACCTACAATTTTCCTCCTCCACTGTAGACGGGTTTTCATCTTACCTCTGTAAGAGCCAACTAGCTATTCGTAGTGGTCAATATATATCTGATTGGTGTAAGGTATTGTCTGGCGTGCCATAGGGTGGAATATTATCCCCACTAATGTTTTCAATTTTTATTAACTCTCTCTCTTCATAATTAAGCTGCTCTTATCACTTTTACGCCGATGACTTACAAGTCTTTATTTAAACTAAAGTAGATGTAATCAACAGCGCCATAGAAAAAATGTCTCTGGACCTAGCTAATCTAATCAATTGGTCTCGCATATTTGGCATTCAAGTGAATCCAAATAAATGTCAAGCAATAATAAGTGGAAGTGCTCAATAGTTGTCTAAACTAAGAGATAGCTGTGTGTGCCATAATTCCTTATTCAAACTCTGTCAAAAATTTGGGTGTTTACTTGGACACAACTTTGAGTTGGACAACACAGGTGCAAAGTATTAGTAGGTCAGATATCGCCAACTTGAATGTACTCAATCGCCTTCGTAATCTTCTCCCCGTCAAGGTAAAGAAAACTCTGGTGCAATCTCTTATTTTACCCATCATCGATTATGCTGATGTGTGTTATCCTGATCTTAATGAAGTTTACTTAGACAACTGGAACGTCTCATTAATAACTGTATCCGCTTCATATTTTGCATATTTGTTTAGAATAATAGTGAACAAAGCTTAGTTTTCTTAGTTTAATTCCGATATAAATAGCCACAGCTTTATGAACCTCACGTTTTGTTAGTGTACTTTACCAATATACCCGTATAGAGGCTAGCCATCCAAAGAATAATGTGCTCAAACAAGACGGCACAGAATATTTAAGTATCTATATTAAGTTACAGGTAAGGGATTTATTTCTTATAACGTAATATTATTATTTTATTTAAGTATATTCTTTATTACCTTTATGATTTTTATATGTTTAAAAAAACTACAAAAAGGGGACACCTATGGATTTTATCTTGTCGATTTCATCTCTCTCTTTTCTGTGGACTCGAATTTGTTACTATGTCGCAATAGTCACAATAGCCGAGTGGTTGGGTGATAGGAATTCGAGTCAAGACCCGACTTTGGTCCCCAGGTGTCAGGCTCGTACAAATGAGTTTTTTTAAAAACTTACATACTGTTTATATCGTTTGGTTGCCCATAAAGACGGCGATGTACACACCACCTGTTACGATGTCCCAAAACTGTCTTCGATGGAAGGTTAATTGTTTAGACCTCTGTCTACCTCTGCATTGGGTTTCGGGTGAATATATATATTTTTATTGTATATTATTACATTACATACAGTAAGATGCATAATATAAATAAATAAAATAAATAAATATCTTCACGCAATTCCCAATACAGGGGTAGACAGAGGTCAAGTCTAGACAATTAAGTCCCTTTGACCCACCTTCCACCGAAGATATTTTCGGGACAACGTGACAGGTGGTGAGCCCGTCGCCGCCTTTATGTCCAAGCCAACGATGAAATTCGTACATAAGTTTTTGAATAACTCATTGGTACTGCCACCTGGGGATCGAACTCAGGTCTCTCGACTCGAAATTCCGACCACCCAACAACTCGGCTATCGTGACTTCTCATGCATAATATATATATATATATATATATATATATATATATATATATATATATATATATATATATATATATATATATATATATATATATATATATATATATATATATATATATATATATATATATATATATATATATATATATATATATATATATATATATATATATATATATATATATATATATATATATATATATATATATATATATATATATATATATATATATATATATATATATATACATATATATATATATACATATATATATATATATATATATATATATATATAGGGGTCTTTGCCGGCCTTTGCTAAAAAAAAATGTTAAAAAATGTTGTTTGGTATAAAAGAATGTTAGAGGAGGCATGAGAGATAAGACGAATGAGTTGATTGAAATAATGAAAGAAAGAGAATTAGATGTCGTGTGTTTGTCGGAGGCCAAGCGGAAGGGCAGTGGTACTGAAGAGCTCCCTGGCGGGGCGTTAGCTCTATGGTCCGGAGTCCCGGAGAGCGAGAGCGCCTGCCAGGGAGTGGGGGTGCTGCTGTCGGACCGATTGGTCGATGTTATGACTGAATATAAGGTTGTAAACTCGAGACTTCTCTGGGTTCGCTTTAAATTGGGACTGACGAAGTTATTCCTTTTGGCTGTTTATGCGCCGGTGGCTTCGTCGTCCAGAGCTGAGCTGGAGGAGTTTTGGGAGAATGTAAGAGAAGTTCTAGACTTGGTTAGAGGAAACGAAAGAATTGTTGTATGTGGTGATTTGAATGGATGGGTTGGTACCGCTCGGCCAGGGTACGAGTCGGTGCTTGGAATGTTTGGCGATAAAAGGGTTAACGATGCTGGCAAGCTTATACTGGCTGTATGCAAGGAAAAGGGTCTTCTTGTGACAAACACTATGTTTAGTCACAAGAAAATCCATATGTATACTAGAACAAGAGAGAATGAGAGAAGTATGATCGATTTATTACTGGTGGATGACCGACTGCGAAAACAGGTGATGGATACGCGGGTGTTCCGAAGTGCTGACCTGGAAACGGATCACTACCTAGTGATTACTAGATTTAGGGGGTCTATTCGCGGGTTGGCGCCACCGGACGGCGATACCAGAACCACAGTCGGTCGGTAGCATCCGAAGCTGGAAGCTTCAGGAAGCGGACACTAGGAATAAATATCAAGCAAGGGTAGCCGAAAAGCTGGACAGCATTGGTGTTAGGAAAGAATGTGTGGAAGAAATATGGCAGAGCCTTAGAGATGGAATGGTTAGTGCAGCGGAAGACGTGTGTCGAACTGTGAAAAGAGGTAGTAGTAAAAAAGGGTGATGCATGGTGGAATGACGAAGTAAAAGAAGCTGTAAATAAGAAGAAGAAAGCATGGTTAGACTTCTTGGCCTCTAGTAATGATAAGGATATGAGAGAGAAGAGGAAAGAAAGATATAAGCTCCAGAAAATTCACACGAAAGCATAGTTGAGGAAGTGCGTGAAAGGAGTAGAATGGAAGCGGACGAAAGGTTGTCGCACAACTTCAAGGAGAACTCCAAACTCTTCTGGAAAGAGGTTGGAAGGACCCGGAGTGGTGCGACAGCCTTAAGAATGAATAAAGTGCTTTCGGGAACCAATGACGTCCTCTCAGAAAAATCGGACGTCATGCAGCGATGGAGCGAATTTTATAGAGAGATGTATGCGTGTGATTATCTTAGTGAGGGATCCGGGGGTGACGCCGTGATTGGTACGCCAGACTCGGATCTCGATGACACTGAGGTCATCAGTATGAAAGAGATTGAATGTGCGATTAGAAGTTTGAAATGTGGTAAGGCTGCGGGACTAGACAGAGTTACTGCTGAAATGGTCAAGTATGGTGGGCCACGCGTCTGGGACAGCTTTCATCTGCTGTGCAATTTGTGCTGGCGAACGGGGGCTGTTCCGGATGATTGGCGATCCGCGGTCATTGTGCCTTTATATAAAGGTAAAGGTTCACATTATGACTGCGGGTGCTATCGGGCGATCAGCTTGACCAGTTTAGCAAGTATACTTACTCGAAGGTTTTGACACGTAGGATGCAAGATAAATCGGAAAGATTTCTATAGGAGGCACAATGCGGATTTAGACCTGGAAGAGGATGCACGGATCAAATGTTTTCTCTCCGCGTGATCACGGAGAAGCTTCTGGCTGCTAACCAGAAGATTTTCTGTGCTTTTGTGGATCTTGAGAAAGCATTTGATAAGGTTGTAAGGAAGAAAATGTGGGAACTGTTGCCGGGGTATGGTGTGGATGGTCGATTGCTAAGGGCTGTGCAGTCACTTTACTGTGACTGTAAAGCCTATGTGCGGGTAGGGCATGACCTGTCACCCATGTTTAGCGTCCAAACGGGCGTAAAACAGGGTTGTGTCATGTCTTCCTGGCTATTCATACTGTATCTCGACAGCTGTTTACAGAAGCTGAAAGATAGCTGTTTGGGTGTGAAATTGGGTGACATAAAAGTAAATTGTCTGCTTTATGCTGATGATGCAGTGCTTATAGCACCATCAGAGGCAGAACTGCAGGCAAAGAAGAATGTGAAATTAATGGTCTCCGTTTGAATGCTAATAAAACTAAGGTTCTGGTATTTGAAAGGGACGAAGAAAGAACGAAGTGCGAAATTTGGGTAAATCAGGAATGTCTAGAACAGGTGAATGAAATTGTATACTTGGGGAGTGCGTTTAGCCGGGATGGAAGATGTGATTTAGATGTGGACAGGCGTGTCGCTGCCGGGAACAAAGTCAATGGTGCCCTGACTGCGTTAATCAAAAGGCAAGGCGTTGTGAAAAGTGCACGCCTTGCAATACATAACGCAGTGTTGGCATGGCAGCGAAACCTGGGTATGCCAGAAGAAGCATAAAAGCAGGTTGAATGCAGTGGAGATGCGATCTCTTCGTAAAATGTGCGGCCTTACCATGGCCGACCGAAAGCGAAACGAAGAGATTCGCAATATGGCAGGTTTGAAAGATGACTTTGTCTCAAAAATGGATAAGGGCGTGCTTTGATGGTTTGGGCACGTTGAGCGAATGAGTGAAGACCGAATGGTGAAGAAAAATGGTAAAGAAAATCTCGGATACCTAGACGTGCATGTATGAAGAAGATGATGAATCTGAAAGAAGCGAAAGAAGTATGTAGGGATCGTGACACTTGGCGATCTGTTCTCTCTGGCTACCCCGTCAGGGATTGTGCGTGAAGATAAATAAATAAATAAATAAGATATATATATACATATATATATATATATATATATATATATATATATATATATATATATATATATATATATATATATATATATATATATATATATATATATATATATATATATATATATATATTCCGATATAAATGGCCACAGCCTTTCCTTCTTTTTTTTTCGAGGGTAGGTGCGAAACCAACAACAGCTGTTTTGGAGCTCTCGTAATTTAATTAATGTTTTAAATAAATCTTAACAGTTTTTCAAAATAATTTATTTTTGCTATAATAAGTAATAGTGTCTGGATATTTTGTTATAATATCACATGTATATAAGAAAGTTATAAGCACTTACATAGTACACCCTCCCTCCATAAACTTTCATAGCACTACATTTTTGTATATAACATAAAAATGGCAAATATTTCTGATGTGGAAAATATACAGAAAGAACTGGAAGGAAGTTTATTTCTAAAAATGGCGGAATTCGAAAGACGTTTGAATGCAGCATCCATCCCACCAAACACAACACTTGTACAGTTACGTGAAGAGTTCTGCGTTTTCAAGGATCTGGTAACTTCAATGCTTAGTCTTCTACGTCAGCAAATATTAGACTGTTCGAAAAATATTGATGAGATCAACATGAGGCATCGACGGAAAGCACTCCTTTTCATGGAATCCCTGAATCTCCAGAGTTAAATACACAGAATGAGGTACTCCAACTGATTCGTGGTAAGATGGGTCTTCCACATATCGCCGACTCTTCTCTCAAACAGTGCCATAGACTTGGTGCGAGACAGAGCGATAAAGTTAGGCCTGTTCTTGCCTATTTTCATGACCATCACAATAAAGCAGAGGTTTGGAAGGCAAAATCCAAGTTGAAAGGATCCACTGTCTCAATCTGTGAATTTTTGACGAAAACACGACAAGCAGTTCACAAAAATGCCCGGAAGTATTTTGGGGTTAAAAATGTTTGGAGTCATGATGGGATTATTCATATTAAGCTTCCTGAAGGTCAAAAGAAGATCTCCTCTGAAGATGAGTTTGAAGCTCTGAAGGTCAAGTTTGCTTCTGCACCGTCGTCTAACAGGGCTGGCAATAGTCCTCGTCATGAAGACAGTGTTTCAGTGAGCAAGAAGGTCTCTCATTCGCAGCAAAGCCCATCCAATTCTACTTGTCAGCAAGAAATAGCGCGAACTAATAATCCTGCTAGAACAAATCAGAAGCAGAGTGATGACATCAAAAGAGCAAGGCGTTTCGCTTCCAAGCGATAGTCTCTTCACTCCTTTAATAATCAAGGTGAAGTAATTAGAACATAATATTGACATTCTTTGTGTTTTAACATATGCACTTTATTTTTTATTCAGTTTTGTTGTAGACTTTCACACTTTTGAATACTTGGTCTTATAACTTTATTTATTTGTTTTTAGGCCATTACTGTATTTTATTTGTAATATTTATCAAAATCTAATTATAACATCAATGTCAGTTTACTAAAGTAAATGACAGTAACAATGTCAAAATCACGATGTCAATGCCAGGTTATACGTGTATTACTCTATGGTCACAGATAATAACAGTGGCAGATTTTCTTTACTTCATTGAGACGACTATATACACTGCGTAGTACTTAACCTCGTCGTATTAAATTCGCTTTCTATTATTTTGGATATTTTTCAACAGTGTTTCGTTATTATGTTTGGTTAATTGATGCTTCCTGTATATTTTGGACATATATTTGTAGTTCTGTTTCGATATTGTTTTCGTTTTTGTTTTCTTTATTTTTATTATTTTCTACATGTTCATAATTGTGTAGTGTTTATTTTTTTCTTCAGTTTGGTTTATTTTAATGTAAACAGTCAACTTTTAAATATATTCTTTTAAAGTATTTGTATTTTTATTTTACATTAATATTCATATTTTTATTTTTTATTATTATTTATATTTTTATTTTACATAATTACATTAATATATATCTTATTCCATTATGACTGATGATGATTCCTTTTATTCCTATGACTCAGACTGGTCTTTTGTTTCTTGCGATGACCAGTTAAATGACAACGTTTCTTCTTTAAATGGTCTTTTAAATAATGTGTTCCCTTCAGCCAGTAAACTGTTGAATATTTGTCACATAAATGCACAGAGTATACCAAGTCATTATGCAGAACTGGAAACTTCATTTACTTATACAAACTTACACGCTATTTTAATTTCTGAGAGTTGGTTGAAGCCGTGTTTACTGTCAACCATGTATCCTATACCTGGTTTCGTACTTATAAGAAATGTTCGTACAAATAAAGGTGGTGGTGGAGTTGCTATTTATCTTCATAGCTCTTTACCATATAAAATATTATCAACGTCTCCATCTCCATACTCTGCCTCCGATGAACACTTATTTGTGGAACTTGATGTCAAGGGCACAAGGTTAACTCTCGGAGTAGTGTATTGTCCTCCTTCTACTGATTTCTTCGCCAATTTGGAAATGGCTCTCGAAAACATAGGTTCTAAGTATACACACTGCATAATCATGGGGGATTTCAACACTGATATTCTGAATAACTCTTCTCGTACACAAAAACTTCACTCGATCTTAGAGTCCGTCAATCTTGGAATTTTACCTTTAAGGGCTACCCATCATAATTTCGACACTGAAGACTCTCTTTTAGATCTCATTATTACTAGTTCTTCTGATCATGTGGTTGCACATGGTCAGCTTCCAGCCCCAGGATTCTCCTGACATGACCTTATTTATGCTTCGTATAAGGAAACTAAGCTTATGCTTGTCCAGACGCTCATTTTACCAATCATTGATTATGCAGATGTGTGCTACTGTGATTTGAACAAAGATCTTCTAAACAAGCTAGAGCGCCTTGTTAATAATTGTATAAGATATATTTTCAACCTCCATAAGTATGACTATATTTCACAATACCGTTCTCGTCTTAAATGGCTTACTATTCAACAAAGGCGAAACTCTAGAATTCTGCTTGTTCTTTTCTCAATTATAAATGATACTACTTACCCTTCGTATCTTAAGGATAAATTTCAGTTTCAATGCTCAATTCATGATCGGTGCCTGCGGTCTTCATCTAATTACAAGATGAGTATCCCGCAACACTTTACCAATTTTGTTGGTCACTCCTTTACCATTCAGGCTACACTGCTCTGGAATTCTTTGCCCGAAGACATCAGAAAAGTTACCAATAAGTCGATATTTAAAAGACTTGTACGTGAACACCTTTTAACTTTCAGTAAGAATTAGTGATTGGTCATTACAGTCATAATAATGTTTTTTAAGTTTTATATATGTATGTATGTATATATATATATATATATATATATATATATATATATATATATATATATATATATATATATATATATATATATATATATATATATATATATATATATATATATATATATATATATATATATATATATATATATATATATATATGCATATAATAATAATAATATAAAACATTATATGTTGTAATAGTAATAAATCCTAATAATTGTCCCTTGAATGAATATTAGTTGTTGAATGCAGCAGAAGAAAAATGCTCGTTAAGTTAATTCAAACCAATGCTATGTAGAATAAAACTTAAGCATTATTTCTCAACTCACTAAAACTTAAGCATTATCACTCAACTAACAAACAACTTTACAAATTACTGTACAATCTTAAATATCAATTACGAGGGGAATGAGCATAAGTTCACGGTTGGTTGAGCACTTATAACAAAAAAATACGTGAAATACGATAAAATAAATAAAGTATAAAAAACAATTACTAATAATAACATAAAATAAATACCAATATATAAATAAAATAAATAAATATTAAGACCAGACTAAAGCCCTCAACCGGGGAGATCTGACAGTCATGGATTAGGGCAAAAGGGAGGGAAACTGGCAGACAATGCGGGCGGCATCGAGGAGCGCTACGTCCAGCATTTAAGGTTAGAGCGGGCCATAATGGAATCCCAGTCGCCTCAGGTGTTCAAAGAGGCTGACTGGAATTAAGTCATTCGCAGAAACTATAAAAATAATTTCAGTCGTTTTACCTACCCTAATGTCGGTTTACCCACCAAATGTACATTTCTTTAAATGATTATTTCAAAAAAATGTAGGATCTTTCATAATATTAATGTCTTTTAACAGATACTTATTACTTATCTTCACGCACAATCCCTGACGGGATAGCGAAAGAACCGATCGCCAATAGTCACGATCGTTGTATACCTTTTTCCCTTCTTTCAGATTCATCATCTTCTTCATGCATGCACGTCTAGGTATCCGAGTACTCTTGACCCTCCCCTCTCCGAGCAATTTTCTCACATGTTCTTCGAAAATTAGTCTCGGCCTACCTCGACACCTTTTAATGTTAACCTTCGCTTTCAAGTTCACCATTTTCATCATACATTTACATCTAGATGTACGAGAAATTTTGATTCTTCCCTCTTCGATCAATTTACTCACATGATCGCCAAAAGGTATTCGCCTACATCGATCACTTTTATTGATAACTTTCGCGGGGTATACTTTCTTTGCCATTCGGTTAAACTTCATACATATAAGAATGTTTAGTAGGACTTAACGCCCGAAGCCGCACATTATACAAAGAGATCGCATTTCTTCTGCATTCAGTTTGCAGATTAATCCAGCTTAAATATATTATGATAGACATAGTAATCAGATAAATAATCATTATTGAACAGTATTTCAGAAATAACATCTGCGTAGTCGTTAATCAGCTGTTTTGCTATAAAATGAGTCCTGTAACTTGAAAACGTCATTCATAAGCATTAACCGAAGTTGCTGTCTCCGTACTAAGGTTGATAAGGGAAAATAACGAGCGGACTTACGAATCAGTAGCAATTAACTGGTCGTTGGGTCTAAATTAACACTAATGTATTTGTGTATAAATTTTGATAAGGTGTTTTAGTTATAATTTTTCTTTCCAATGATACTTTACAAAATGTCAAATGAAACTTATTTTGTGAGTTTGGGTAACAGAGTTATTTAGTGGCATAAATTTTGCCACCAATGAAATTTTAATGAATGTGTTTTTTTAAATGATGTGTAAATATTTTAATATAAAGTGGTAAATTCTAGCAGGCAGAGATCTAGACAATGCAGTCTTTTTGCCGAAGCTTATTTAAAACAACGCAAATTGCTATTTATAGGCATAAATTCAGTTGATACTGAAATATTGAACACTGAGATGGGAATTCATATTTCTCAACTGAACTAAGTAATCAAATATGCATTAAAATATGCTTGTTTATAACATTAGTTTTCATAATGTTTTCTTGTATTTACGCGAATACTATACATTTTAAATAAAACGATTTACGGATTTTATCGCGTTTTTAATTAGTTTTTATCTAATACTCATTCAACAACTAATATTCATTCAAGGGACAATTATTAGGATTTATTACTATTACATTATGAAAGATTTTAATATGATGAAAGATCCTACATTTTTTAAATAATAAAAAAAAAAGAATAATATTTAAATTTGAAATAAAATAAAAAAATTTGAAATAATCATTTAAAGAAATGTACATTTGGTGGGTAAACCGACATTAGGGTAGGTAAAACGACTGAAATTATTTTTACAGTTTCTGCGAATGCCTTAATTCCAGTCAGCCTCTTTGAACACCTGAGGCGACAGGGATTCCATTATGGCCCGCTCTAACCTTAAATGCTGGACGTAGCGCTCCTCTATGCCGCCCGCATTGTCTGCCGGTTTCCCTCCCTTTTGCCCTAATCCATGACTGTCAGATCTCCCCGGTTGAGGGTTTTAGTCTGGTCTTAATATTTATTTATTTTATTTATATATTGGTATTTATTTTATGTTATTATTAGTAATTGTTTTTTATACTTTATTTATTTTATCGTATTTCACGTATTTTTTGTTATAAGTGCTCAACCAACCGTGAACTTATGCTCATTCCCCTCGTAATTGATATTTAAGATTGTACAGTAATTTGTAGAGTTGTTTGTTAGTTGAGTGATTATGCTTAAGTTTTATTCTACATAGCATTGGTTTGAATTTACTTAACGAGCATTTTTCTTCTGCTGCTTGCACTGATACTATTGAAAAATACAAAAACTACCACCACTGGTGCCACTAAACCAAGGCTTTGATCTACCACCGATGAGCATCACAGAGGAAGGAACAAAGATTTCCATTCCTTGGAGCACCACATCGGCGACGGAATTAGCATCGGCGTCGGACTATCTAGCGAGAAGCAAACCTGCCTCCATGGGTAGGATTCAAAGAAAGACCGCATCCCTTCCCAATCCGCCGACCTGTAGTGCCACACACGGCGGTGGCCTGCATATCGCGACCACAATGGGCACATGATGGGCACTTTACTCCGGATCCAGATCCAGTGGTCCGAAGAACCCAAAGGGGCATCAACGGAGACCGCATAGCCGTCCGGATGAGAGGTCAGCAGAAGATCCAGCAGGGAAGGTGTATTATCATCCACATCCAGATCCGCGTTGGCAAAGTAACCAGTTGTGTCAGATAATATGCTAGGGCAAAGTCAGAAACAGATCTCCCCGCATGATCAGTAGTTCGAGATCGTAGCCATTCGGCGTGGTAGGCGATGAAGTCGCCCAGTACTACGATCTCTGCGGATGGGATCTGCTGTAGCACGGAATCTGCAGCCATTTGGATGTGGTCGATGAGTATCGGCATTACCGCTGTGGGACCTATAGAGGCACCCATAGACGCGAGGGTGGTCGTCGCTGTCTATGCGTAGCCAAAGGGTGGACCGGTCCCTACCTTCAAGACTGCCGAGGTGCTGAGAACATATATCCTCTCTGACGTACACACAAACTTCGGCCCGTGGCACAAAAGAATGTTCTAGCTTGTACCCCGGGTAGGAAAGATAAGAGGTATCCGCCGGAGAGGATATCTGCGTCTCGGTAAGAAAGAGCAAGGCCGGCTTTGCCGTCTCCAGATGGTAGTGGACGGCATCAAGATTGGAATGTAGTCCCCCCCCTCCAGAATACGAGGGTCAGCCTGAGCATCCACACTCGGGCAGCGATTGGTTGCCCGAGCGCGGGTGCCCAGAGGTCGATTCTCCAGCACCGGTGGTGCTGGTACCCCCCTGGTGTAGATTTTTTTCTTCCGCTACCATGTTTTGGGGGATGTGTGGGCCTCCGGTTACCTGCACTCACCACTTCACGTAGTAACGTGAAGTGGTGAGAATACCGGCATACACAGAATACCGGCGTCAAATAGTAACTTGTCGCCGGTATTCTGTGAGGTCGTGGCACTTCCCCGGTCGAGCCGGCCCATTCACGCAACAACAAAATCTGATGCGTGGCTCTACCACTGTTAAACTAAGTAAGATTGGCTATATCTTAAAAAGAGCTTCCATTAAGACATTTTACAAGCCTTCGAGAAAGATTGGTCAGTTCTTATCATCTGTTAAGTGTAATATCCCTCTGGAAGATGCAGGAGTATACAACCTTGACTGTGAATATCTCTTACATAGGACAAACAAAAATATTTATGCGTTTATGCATTTTCTTTCAGTTTCCTTCTAAATTTTAGTATATGTGTTTGTTTGTATAGGGATATAGGGGCATCGTAACTATTAATTTTCTCCATCGTGTATTCCTTGCTTTTGCCTTCGTTGCCTGAAAGATATTGTTATGTAGTAAAAAGACCGCTTTTTAACCTTCGGTTTATTGTTTGTGTATTTATCTGTACCAGCAAAAGTTCCTTAGATATTTGCCATAATCGCCTCGCCTGCTAATAAAAGTATATTATAATATCTTATGGCCCAAAGTATTACATAATTTATCGTGAAACATAAAAAGAAGTGGCAGGTTAAAATAAGATCTCGGTATAAAACTAAGTTGTGACAATCGTATAGTCTAACACAATGGATGGAGCGTTAGTATGTTCTTGACTTTTCCGCTTTACTACTCCCACACAATGCACTGAATGTACAATAATAAAACGATGAAAACAAAAGGAGTTGTTTCCGATTATATTTCTAGTTGAATGCTTCTTTAGAAAAGGTGTCTCTAGAAATTAAAAGAATTTCAAAAGCACTTCTTAGATGTGACATTTAAAAATAAAGGTTATATTTTTTTGCGAATTGCATTGCAAAGCGAATTGCATTCGAATATAATTTTTCTCAGGAATGGTGTAATGGTTGTTATTATTTTTGTGTTTGTTATTATATTATTATATTTGTGAAGTTTAAGGCACGGATAGAAAAGAACCCTTTTAGAATAACCAAAGATTTAAATATTTTAAAAAGTTGACATTATAGATTAAAACTGTCTGACATTATAAATCAAAATTCGTGAAAGTGAATAGGTTTTATCATAACCGCCACGCATGGCATGTCGATCGAAGAATAATATCGCTTAACAAACGTTCAAAAATATCATACATAATAAAGGAGGACTCTAACAACATTCACAGCAAAGATGGTGCGGTGAGTCTTACGCTGACACCACACGGCGAATTTTGTTTAAAGTGCTTTCTGTGCACGAAATTATTTGATGTTGGCTCGGATACTTAGACAGGTTCACTATGTCTCGCGTTCTCAAATAAGTCGTTATTTTAATTATTTAACATTTGAAAAAAGTAGTATGTACTGTGTACTATTAGAGTTGTACTATGAAATGGGCAGTGTATCACAAAATGAAATCTAGACAACCTCTTTTATTAATATTATTATTTATCTTCAAACACAGTCCCAGACGGGGTAGCCAGAGAGAACGGATCGCCAAGTGTCACGATCATTACACAACTCTTTTGCTTCTATCAGGATCATTATTTTGATACATGCACGTCAAGGTATCCGAATACCTTGACCCTCCCCTCTTCGAGCATTTAAAGTGCTCAAATGGTCTTCGAAAGTTAGTATTGGCCTACCTCGACCCCTTTTAATATTAACTTTCGCGCTATATATTTTCTTCATCTTTCGGTCTTCGGTCACCAGTACCGCAAGGCGTGCATTTTTCACTACGCCTTGCCTTTAGACTAACGCAGTCAGGTCACCGTTAACTTTGATTCCGGCAGCGAAACACCCTTCTACATCAATATCAACTCTTTCATCCCGGCCAAAAGCACTACTCAAGTATACAATCTCATTCACCTGTTCTAGACATTTCTGATTTACCTATATTTCATACTTCGTTCTACCTTCGTCCCTTTCAAATATCAGAACTTTACTTTTATTAGCATTCAAACGGAGACCTTTAGTTTCACATTCCTATTTAATACACGTGACTAATGCCTGCAGTTCTGCCTCTGACGGTGCAATAAACACTTCGTCATCGGCATATAGCAATTTATTTCTTATAAATTAAATAAATATCTTCAGCAATTCCCAATACAGGGGTAGACAGAGGTCTAGTCTAGACAATTAAGTCCATTTGACCCACCTCCCACTGAAGATATTTTCGGGACAACGTGACAGGTGGTGAGCCCGTCGACGCCTTTATGTCAAAGCCAACGATATAATTCGTACATAAGTTTTTGAAAAACTCATTGGTACGAGTCTGCCACTTGGGGGTCGAAATCGGGTTTCTCGACTCGAAACTCCGACCACCGAACCACTGGGCTATCGTGACTCGTGAATTTACTTTTTTGTCACCCAATTTCACACCCAAACAACTATCTTTCAGCTTTTGTAAACAGCTATCGAGATACAGTATGAACAACCGGGAGGACATGACACAACCATGTTTTATGCCCGTTTGGACGTCAAACATGAGAGACAGATCATCATCATCACTACACGCACTTTACAGTCACAATAGAGCGACTGCACAGCCCTTAGCAGTAGGCCATCCCCACCATACCCCGGCAACAGTTCCCACATTTTCTTCCGTACAACTTTATTAAATGCCTTCTTAAGATGCACAAAAGCATGGGGGGTCATTGTAGAAGCGTGCTCGTCGCGACCCCTGCCAGCCCTTTTCAGTGCTGCAATTCTACACAGCTGCGCACCCATGTCAATGAGGGAGGGAGGACGGAGTGCAGAGTTGGCACGTGGAATGTTAGAGGAGGCATGAGAGATAAGACGAATGAGTTGATTGAAATAATGAAAGAAATAGAATTAGATGTCGTGTGTTTGTCGGAGACCAAGCGGAAGGGCAGCGGTACTGAAGAGCTCCCTGGCGGGGCGTTAGCTCTATGGTCCGGAGTCCCGGAGAGCGAGAGCGCCTGCAAGGGAGTGGGGGTGCTGCTGTCGTCTCGGTTGGTCGATGTTATGACTGAATATAAGGTAGTGAACTCGAGACTTCTCTGGGTTCGCTTTAAATTGGGACTGACCAAGTTATTCCTTTTGGCTGTTTATGCGCCGGTGGCTTCGTCGTCCAGAGCTGAGCTGGAGGAGTTTTGGCAGAATGTAAGAGAAGTTCTAGACTTGGTTAGAGGAAACGAAAGAATTGTTGTATGTGGTGATTTGAATGGATGGGTTGGTACCGCTCGGCCAGGGTACGAGTCGGTGCTTGGAATGTTTGGTGATAAAAGGGTTAACGATGCTGACAAGCTTATACTGGCTGTATGCAAGGAAAAGGGCCTTCTTGTGGCAAACACTATGCTTAGTCACAAGAAAATCCATATGTATACTGGAACAAGAGATAATGAGAGAATTATGATCGATTTATTCCTAGTGGATGACCGACTGCGGAAACAGGTGATGGAAACGCGAGAGTTCCAGGGTGCTGACCTGGGAACGGATCACTATCTAGTGATTACTAGATTTAGGGGTATGTTCGCGGGTTGGCGCCACCGGCCGGCGATACCAGAACCACAGTCGGTCGGTAGCATCCGAAGCTGGAAGCTTCAGGAAGCGGACACTAGGGATAAATATCAAGCAAGGGTAGCCGAAAAGCTGGACAGCATCGATGTCAGGAAAGAATGTGTGGAAGAAATATGGCAGAGCCTTAGAGATGGAATGGTTAGTGCAGCGGAAGACGTGTGTCGAACTGTGAAAAGAGGTAGTAGTAAAAAGGGTGATGCATGGTGGAATGACGAAGTGAAAGAAGCAGTAAATAAGAAGAAGAAAGCATGGTTAGACTACTTGGCCTCTAGTAATGATTAGGATATGAGAGAGAAGAGAAAAGAAAGATATAAGTTCCAGAAAGTTCACACGAAAGCATTGATTGAGGAAGTGCGTGAAAAGAGTAGAATGGAAGCGGACGAAAGATTGTCGCACAACTTCAAGGAGAACTCCAAACTCTTCTGGAAAGAGGTTGGAAGGGCCCGGAGTGGTGCGACAGCCTTAAGAATGAACAAAGTGCTTTCGGAAACCAATGACGTCCTCTCAAAAAAATCGGACGTCATGCAGCGATGGAGCGAATTTTATAGAGAGATGTATGCAGGTGATGACTTAGTGGGGGATCCGGGGGTGACGCCGTGACTGGTACGCCAAACTCGGACCTCGATGACACTGAGGTCATCAGTATGAAAGAGATTGAATGTGCGATTAGAAGTTTGAAATGTGGTAAGGCTGCGGGACTAGACAGAGTTACTGCTGAAATGGTCAAGTATGGTGGGCCACGCGTCTGGGACAGCTTTCATCTGCTGTGCAATTTGTGCTGGCGAACGGGGGCTGTTCCGGATGATTGGCGATCCGCGGTCATTGTGCCTTTATATAAAGGTAAAGATTCACATTATGACTGCGGGTGCTATCGGGCGATCAGCTTGACCAGTTTAGCAAGTAAAGTTTACTCGAAGGTTTTGACACGTAGGTTGCAAGAGAAATCGGAAAGATTTCTATGGGACAATGCGGATTTAGACCTGGAAGAGGATGCACGGATGAAATGTTTTCTCTCCTCATGATCACGGAGAAGCTTCTGGCTGCTAACCAGAAGATTTTCTGTGGTTTTGTGGATCTTGAAAAAGCATTTGACAAGGTTGTAAGGAAGAAAATGTGGGAATTGTTGCCGGGGTATGGTGTGGATGGTCAATTGCTAAGGGCTGTGCAGTCACTTTACTGTGACTGTAAAGCCTGTGTGCGGGTAGGGCATGACCTGCCAACCATGTTTAGCGTCCAAACGGGCGTAAAACAGGGTTGTATCATGTCTTCCTGGTTGTTCATACTGTATCTCGACAGCTGTTTACAGAAGCTGAAAAGATGTTTGGCAAAATGTGATCTATCTTTTGGAAACTGGACATATTTTACCAAATTACCATTCTTTTCAAGTCTTACACATATGTGACAAAGGGCTCCGACTGTGTGTACTTGAACAGTTGGAGATAATAAAAAGTAATGGCGGTGGACGTTTTGCACTGCTGAATGAACAAACAAACGTCTCTGACTCACCTCTTTTAAATATTTTTTCGGGTAGGTCGTGACGCAATCGGCCGTTATTGGTGGGGGTGGCGGCCGGTTGCGTCACGTTAGGTTATAAAGACTGCTCGAGTGACTTATTTGTCACTCTGCGGTCGCTCATCGTAGAGTCTACTCGCTTGAGAATGCCTTGTTTTGAGGCGAAACACGTGTCGCGTTTTCGGTGGTGGTATATGTTACCTGGTTTGAGTGTGGTGGTGGTGGTGTATACAGTTGAATTAGTGCACGCATCTATGGGAGGGAGGGTGGTGCTCTTCTTCTCTTCGGACCAGGTAACATATACCTTTTTATATTTGCATGCGGAGGGTTGCGAAGTAATTTTTTCACTCACAACTTTACGAATGAGTGAAGACCGAATGGTGAAGAAAATATATAGTTCGAAAGTTAATATTAAAAGGTGTCGAGGTAGGCCGAGACTAATTTTAAAGACCATGTGAGCAAATTGCTCGAAGAGGGGAGGGTCAAGAGTACTCGGATACCTAGATGTGCATGTATGAAGAAGATGATGAATCTAAAAGAAGCGAAAGAAGTATGGGGATAGGGATCGTGACACTTGGCGATCTGTTCTCTCTGGCTACTCCGTCAGGGATTGTGCGTGAAGATAAAAAAAAACAAAAGCACAGAAAATCTCCTGGTTAGAAGCCAGCTTTTCAAGCTTTTCTGTGATCATGCGGAGAGAAAAAACTCGATCCATGTATATCATATCCTTATCATTACTAGAGGCCAAGTAGTGTAACCATACTTTCTTCTTCTTATTCACTTCTTTCACTTCGTCATTCCACAATGCATCACCGTTTTTACTACTACCACTTTTCACAATTCCACACACTTCTTCCGCTGCATTAACCATTACATTCCTCTCGCTCTGCCATGTTTCTTCTACACATTCTTTTCGGACATCGATGGTGTCAAGATTTTCGGCTACCCTTCGAATGCTACCGACCGACTGTGTCTCTGGTATCGCCATCCGGTAGCGCTAACCTGTGAAAGGTAAAAATCTAGTTATTACTATAGTAATTACTATTGATCGGTTACCAGGTCAGTACCCCTGAACACTCGCGTATCCATCACCTGTTTTCGCAGTCGGTCATCCAGGACCATGAATAAATTGATCATTCTCTCACTCTTTCTTTCTCTAGTATACGTATGGATTTTCTTGTGATTAAACATAGTGTTTGTCACAATAAGACCCTTTTCCTTGCATTCAGCCAGTATAAGCTTGCCAGCATCGTTAAACCTTTTATCACCAAACTTACCAAGCACCGACTGGTACCATGGTCGAGCGGTATCTACCCATCCATTCAAATCACAACATACAACAATTATTTCGTTTCCCCTAACCAAATCAAGACTAGCAGTCCATTCCCCACCTTCTGCAGTGTCAAGCTATGCGTGACGGATGGCGGTCCCTATCGCCGCTTTGCACGCTGCATTTCACACTAACGGGGACGCACAGGTATGCGTCGCCTTGTGGGGACGCCCTAACCCTCGATTGCATAATTGCGTACCTAAGTAGAATTGCAGCCCTGAAAAGGGCTGGCAGGGGACGCTTCTACAATGACTCCCAATCATCTCGATAAACAATATCATGTACCTTATTTTGGTTATAAGTTAATACCTTTAAAACCAGGATCGGACCGAACTGTTGTTACACTGATATTTTTACTGGAGCAGAATGTAACGTTGAGTCAGACTCGTAGGAGGAAAAGTATTCCTTTTTCCTTCTTAAAACCATCTTACGATGATTTTTTTATATGCGCATATATTATCAAGAAGTCAAAACAATATAATTATAATATTGTCAAAACATTTTTCGTTGGGAATTCCCTTGAGATCGTGTTTCCGGGTCTAACAATTTATAAATTACAGAGGGCTGTAAAGCGATATATTGTAGACGGCTTTGTTATGAAATATTTTTAACACGAAACGCTTCAAATAAAAAGCTGTTGAGTGGAATATTTATTTCTTACAAAATACTTTTCTAATGAAGCTTAAACATAGTGTTTCTGCATGTCGTACAATCTGTAAATATTCAAAGACAAAAAAAACAGCTCTTGATAATAAAATCGGTACTTTTTACGTATACGTAACGGCCTGTAGAATTCCTATGGAAAAAAGGTTCCCGAGTGGCAACCTCATATAGACAAACGCAGTTTTGAACGAACCCCCACGATGGAGTGATGACTTCCAAAATGTTGCAGGAAGTCGATGTATGCAGGTGGCTGGGGACCGATTTTTGAGAAGAAGAAAATTAAGAAGAAGGTAGCCACAGACATATTGAAGTCCCTTCGTTATATCTTACAACAACCATGGAGAGAGGAGGTTATATATTTGTACGCCGTGACCACACGGCCACTTCTTATGAGAATGATATTACCGACAACTATTTATATATTCCCCTACTGGTTTATTCCTAATACTGGGGTAAATAGAGGTCTAGATAGTTAAGTTATATCGACTCTTCTTAAGGGACATTTTTTGGGAACACGTGACAAGTTGTGAGCCAGTCGCCGTCTTTATGTCCAAGCCAACGATATAAATCATATGTAAGTTTTTTTTAATGGATAAGGATTATCTCCATATCCTTTCTACTTCTCTAGTCTCTACCAATGAATTTCTTAAAAATTGTCAATGTATGTGCACAAACAAAAGTAACGATAGCCGAGTTGTTGGGTGGTCGGAATTTCGAGTCGAGAGACCCGAGTTCGATCCCCAGGTGGCAGTACCAATGAGTTTTTCAAAAACTTATGTACGAATTTCATCGTTGGCTTGGACATAAAGGCGGCGACGGGCTCACCACCTGTCACGTTGTCCCGAAAATATATTCGGTGGAAGGTGGGTCAAAGGGACTTAATTGTCTAGACTTGACCTCTGTCTACCCCTGTATTGGGTATTGCGTGAAGATATTTATTTGTTTATCTTATTTAAGTTTTTTTTAAAAAACTTTTTGATATGAGCCTTGGGGATCGTACTCGGGTCTCTTAGCTTAAATTCCAAACACCCCACCCTCAGCTATCGTGACTTTTGTTTGTGCACATACATTGACAATTTTTAAGAAATTCATTGGTAGAGACTAGAGAAGTAGAAAGGATATGGAGATAATCCTTACAATATTCAACGTACTATTTAAAACCTTATGATTAAGTCGTTAATGCATTCTATACTTTTACATTGCACGCAATTTTGGCATACTGTATTCCGGTGTGGCTTCTAAACTAAATTATTGTTGAAAGTCTTATTAAATAAGCACTACAGATTTCCTACAGAAGAACTTTATTCAGTAGCGGGTATATTAAGTGTTAGAAAATTATATATATAAAAATAAATAAATAATAGAAAAACATGAAACAGTATTCTTTCACTTCAATACTAGCTAAAGGAAGCTCCTGAGTGGCTTTGTCCTACAATTATGATGAGATAGAATCTTTATTAGAAAACAATATGTAATATATGTGCTCTAATGCACACTCAAACAGACGTACATACGTAAAAATTTTGTCAGTAGTCATAAGTGCAGTTGCTTTCATGTTATATGTTATGTAGACGTGTGCTTAGTAGATATCTAGCAGTAAATTTGTACCTTTTGCATTCATAGTAGTAGTTACGTAAGTATTGTCTCAATTTTATGCTTTATGTTTATGTTTATTTGGAACAAATACATATAACAACATTTATGGAAGAGTGGGGCATTCTGCCACAAGTCATTATTTGCTTAAAAGAATGTACCGACAATGGATACATTATTGTAATATGTTTACATGCAAATAAATATTTTTTGTTGCTTATTTCTTTCTTATTATAAAGCATGAACGTGCTCACAATATATCTTGAAAACTTACATTGTAAACTACTTTTAAATTCTGAATGATTTATGTTCATATAATATTTTCGCAACATATTTTGAATGGCTTCAAAACATTTTTATAAAAAATTCCACCTGCAACGACGTTGCTCGTTTGGCACTACGGACGCCTATAGTACTCTAACTTGGAAGCTAAAGTTCAGATTTATCTGTTAAATTATATAAAATATTTTACCTTCATAACCTACAGTAACTTTCAGAAATGTGTTTCCGTCATCGTAGTTACACCGCTGAAAGTCTTTTTGGCACTTTGTAACGTAAATATAGTTTTCCTGAAAGTACTAATATTTTTCTATTAATAAAAAATAAGCTTCCGTCCTAAAAATTCGTGTATGTTATAAAGGCGCCGTTAGAAAAATACCACCCCGTCTCTTTCTTTGGGTGTTGGAAGGGACAACAAAGAGAAGAGCCTTGGAAATGGAATATTCTACCGACAGACGGCGGAATAACCAGCTCGATAAATTCAGTAGGCCGATGATGGGCAGAATCATTTAAGGTGGCAAGGTTTAGTACTGTGATCGCCAATCCCCTTATCAAGCATTTCGGATTATGGCAAACTCGCCCTTAAGGGAGGGGCCTATGTCAAGCAGTGGACTTTTAGTGGATCTTTATGGTGATATAAATAATAAATAAATAAATATCTTCACGCCATTCCCAATATAGGGGTGGAAAGAGGTCTCGATAATTAAGTCCCACCTAAGATATTTTTGGGACAACGTGACAGGTGGTGAGCACGGCGCCGCCTTTATGTCCAAACCAATATGAATAGTACATATGTTTTTTTGTAAAAACCCCATTGGTACGCGCCTGCCATCTGGGGATCGAACTCGGGTCTCTCGACTCAAATTCCGATCACCCAACCACTCGGCTATCGAAAATTTTATGATGATATAATGAAAAACTACTAATAGATACGTGTTGTTACGCGAATAAGTTAAAACCTGTTACAAAAAAGTCCTATTTACTAGACTTAATAATTATGGCAACTTTTTTTCATGACCATACTTTAAAAAGGGTAAAAAAATGTTATATATATTTTAAATAAAATAAAACAAATGTCTTGTGACAGAGGTCTAGTCTAGACAATTAAGTCCCTTCGACCAACCTTCCACCGAAAATATTTTCGGGACAACGTGACAGATGGTGAGCCTGTCGCCGTCTTTATGCCCAAGCCAACGATTTAATTCGTACCTAAGTTTTTAAAAAACCCATTGGTACGAACCTGCCACCTGGGGATCGAACTCGGGTCTCTCCACTCGAAATACCTGTTTATCATCACTTTCGCGCTATATATTTTTCATTGTTCGGTCTTCACTCATTCGATCAACATGCCAAAAACCATCATAGCATGCACTTATCAATTTTAGTGATAAGGCCATCTTTCAAACCTGCCATATTGGGAATATTCTAACCACTCGGCTATAGTGACTTCTTCTTCCATTTAAAATTCATATAGTAAATCTGAAATGGAACATAACATATTTATTCGTTATTGTTGGTTAATTGGAAATGAATTTAAAAATAAAAAGCAATCTCAAAATTGTGTTTGCTTTGAAGATGTGCCAGAAAAGTTAAAAATAATAAACAAAATCAACCATAGATTGTTACGTGTGAAACAGAATCTTCCACATTTTTCGACGCGAGAAAGAAATATGCTGTAGGTAAATTTACAATTTCTTTGTATATATGTTTGGGTTTTTATAATAAAATTAATATTTATATCGCAACCCTTTCCTTTCCACATTTTTTCCCTCATAGGGATGCAATTATTTACTTATAAGCTCGCAACGCACCTGCTGCTTTTTCTGTGTTCCAAACCGAATTATTATCCAGCCTTTGACCAGTTGTGGTACATAAACCTAATATATAGTTTAGTACAAAATGAGGTAAAAATATATAACTTGAATAGAATTTAAAGGCTTATATAAAACATCAGCTTTGGCATATACATGTTTGTTAGTTCTATAATCGTCTGCGAGCGCTGCTCTTCATTTTACTCCTCTAAAATGGGCTAATTAGCTTAAGCTGTGTTGGAAAAAAAAATACGGTAGGGATTTCATTAAAGGACGATTTGACATAATAATGGATATTGTGTCAAATCGTCCTTTAATGAAATCCCTACCGTATTTTTTTTACTTGCACGTGGATTTGCGTTCGCAGTAACAGACTAGTCGCACCATAAACTCTGCTGCTCGTTTTAGGTCGTCTTCTATTTGGTCTGTTCAAATGAAACGATTTTCGCAAAGCTTTCTATCTGCAGATAGAAAGCTTTGCCTTTTAGATATATTTTTAATGATTTTCGAGCAAGTTTGAAAAAATGGTTTACTGGACTTTTGCTTAATAAATTACTGAGAAAGAAATAAATAAAAAAATCAACTAACGCGTAAGCACGATCCGAACGATTGACCCCCTTACTGGTGACTACCGCACTATCAGTATCGAAAATAAATGATATGGAAAATTAATAACTTTTTCTAGTGACCACAAGTAGCATTCGAAAGTTGTAACAAAAGTTGACTTTTTAATTAGTCAAGAATAAATAATTTTGTATAATTAATGTCAATTAAATTAATCACTGTTACAAAAGTACAAGTATTTTTTAAGTATAATTTGTAACATTTGTAGCATTTATGGATTGTAATAATAATAGTAATACAGACTGATAAGAGCTCAGTAGGCTATTTTTAGTTATGAATAAAGAAATTTGCTTGTGTACACAGGCTTCGAGAATTTTAGACAGAAAGGGCAGAATAGTTAGAGGACGAAAGTGATTTGGAAGGGTGGGATTTGGGACTTTAGGTAAAGGTCTTACTCGACCCATCTTCCAAAGAGGAACTGACCAGACTCTAAAGAAAAATTTATGATATGCGTGATTGCCGGTAGAAGATAATCTAAAATTGCGACAATCATAAATCTACTGATTTCATCTTAACCCACTGCCCTAGACTTAATGGTTAAAACAGACTTCTTAATTTCGTCCTGGTCAACAGGAGAAAATTTGAAGTCTGGCATCTGAGGAGTTTGCATTGAAGCAATGGAAGCTATAGTTTGGGACCGGATTTTAGGGTCCATTGCTTGAACTGAATTTTAGGGTCCACTGCTTGAGCGAAATAATGATTGATACCGACTGATTTAAGAAATTTCCACCGACCGACAGACCGACAGACGGACAGACCGACAGACCGACAGACCGACAGACCGACAGACCGACAGACGGACAGACGGACAGACGGACAGACGGACAGACGGACAGACGGACAGACGGACAGACGGACAGACGGACAGACCGACAGACCGACAGACCGACAGACCGACAGACCGACAGACCGACAGACGGACAGACGGACAGACGGACAGACGGACAGACGGACAGACGGACAGACGGACAGACGGACAGACGGACAGACGGACAGACGGACAGACGGACAGACGGACAGACGGACGAACGGACAGACAGACGAACGGACAGACGGACAGACCGACAGACCGACAGACGGACGAACGGACAGACGGACGAACGGACAGACAGACGAACGGACGAACGGACGAACGGACGAACAGACGAACGGACAGACGGACAGACGGACAGACGGACAGACGGACAGACGGACAGACGGACAGACGGACAGACGGACAGACGGACAGACGGACAGACGGACAGACGGACAGACGGACAGACGGACAGACGGACAGACGGACAGACGGATCAAATTTAAAAAATAAATTAATTAATTAACAGTTCGTCATTAGTATTATATATGCTTTATTAGACCTCAAAGAAAAGTACGAAAAGGAAATATGCGGTCTTATCAAAAAGCGATCTTTTTCACACAACCTCGGGGCTGAAGATCAAGTGTAGTAGTGTACAATAGTTTTTAACAGGCGTAGCATTTTGATTAACATTTCAAGTGGTGGTAGAATTTTGTTTATTTGATATAAATAAACATATTCTTTCTAGGTCGCATCTTTAGATAAGAGCGTGATAAAAATTCTGAACTTTAACCAAAACCGTCTAATAATCATTCATAGGGATAAAAGGCATATCTGCAGATAGAAAGCTTTGCCTTTTAGATATATTTTTAATGATTTTCGAGCAAGTTTGAAAAAATGGTTTACTGGACTTTTGCTTAATAAATTACTGAGAAAGAAATAAATAAAAAAATCAACTAACGCGTAAGCACGATCCGAACGATTGACCCCCTTACTGGTGACTACCGCACTATCAGTATCGAAAATAAATGATATGGAAAATTAATAACTTTTTCTAGTGACCACAAGTAGCATTCGAAAGTTGTAACAAAAGTTGACTTTTTAATTAGTCAAGAATAAATAATTTTGTATAATTAATGTCAATTAAATTAATCACTGTTACAAAAGTACAAGTATTTTTTAAGTATAATTTGTAACATTTGTAGCATTTATGGATTGTAATAATAATAGTAATACACTTTATTGTGCGACAAAGAAGGAACAATACATAATACAATACAATACATACAACAATATATACGTTTTGAGCAAGTTTCATAGATAGATATGAGAGTTCCGAAGCTTAACAGCAATATCAGGAATATTTATATTGGAATATTTAGGGAAGTGGTGCAGAGGAAATTTATGAGAAGAACCGAGAAATTAAAAACGTTCTTTTAAATAGGGGGACGTGATAAATTAAATAGTATGCAGTATAAAGCAGAAAGAATATGAGTATTTTAATTTATTTTTAAAGGCTAATCTAACAGTTATCTTCATATATTTACCACACGTGACATTCCGTCCCGGAACAATAGCGTCATAAATTCAAGGGAATACGTCGTGGAAACATGGCTACAATCCCTTTTATCCCTATGAATGATTATTAGACGGTTTTGGTTAAAGTTCAGAATTTTTATCACGCTCTTATCTAAAGATGCGACCTAGAAAGAATATGTTTATTTATATCAAATAAACAAAATTCTACCACCACTTGAAATGTTAATCAAAATGCTACGCCTGTTAAAAACTATTGTACACTACTACACTTGATCTTCAGCCCCGAGGTTGTGTGAAAAAGATCGCTTTTTGATAAGACCGCATATTTCCTTTTCGTACTTTTCTTTGAGGTCTAATAAAGCATATATAATACTAATGACGAACTGTTAATTAATTAATTTATTTTTAAATTTGATCCGTCTGTCCGTCTGTCAAATCTGTCCGTCTGTCAAATCTGTCCGTCTGTCCGTCTGTCCAATCTGTCCGTCTGTCGTCTGTCCGTCTGTACGTCTGTCCGTCTGTCCGACTGTCCGTCTGTCCGTCTGTCCGTTCGTCCGTTCGTCCGTTCGTCCGTCTGTCCGTTCGTCCGTTCGTCTGTTCGTCCGTTCGTCCGTCTGTCCGTCTGTCCGTCATCCGTCTGTCCGTTCGTCCGTCTGTCCGTCTGTCCGTTCGTCCGTTCGTCCGTCTGTCCGTCTGTCCGTCTGTCCGTCTGTCGGTCTGTCGGTTCGTCGGTTCGTCGGTCTGTCGGTTCGTCGGTCTGTCGGTCTGTCCGTCTGTCGTCTGTCCGTCTGTCGGTCTGTCAGTCTGTCGGTCTGTCGGTTCGTCGGTCTGTCGGTCTGTCCGTCTGTCGGTCTGTCCGTCTGTCGGTCTGTCGGTCTGTTGGTCGGTGGAAATTTCTTAAATCAGTCGGTATCAATCATTATTTCGCTCAAGCAGTGGACCCTAAAATTCAGTTCAAGCAATGGACCCTAAAATCCGGTCCCAAACTATAGCTTCCATTGCTTCAATGCAAACTCCTCAGATGCCAGACTTCAAATTTTCTCCTGTTGACCAGGACGAAATTAAGAAGTCTGTTTTAACCATTAAGTCTAGGGCAGTGGGTTAAGATGAAATCAGTAGATTTATGATTGTCGCAATTTTAGATTATCTTCTACCGGCAATCACGCATATCATAAATTTTTCTTTAGAGTCTGGTCAGTTCCCCTCTCTTTGGAAGATGGGTCGAGTAAGACCTTTACCTAAAGTCCCAAATCCCACCCTTCCAAATCACTTTCGTCCTCTAACTATTCTGCCCTTTCTGTCTAAAATTCTCGAAGCCTGTGTACACAAGCAAATTTCTTTATTCATAACTAAAAATAGCCTACTGAGCTCTTATCAGTCTGGGTTTCGCTCTGGTCACAGCACCACCACGGCTTTAATCAAAGTCACCGATGACATTAGAAGTGGCATGGAAGATAAGAAGGTGACGGTGTTGGTGCTAATAGACTTTTCAAACGCTTTTAATACAGTTGATCATCATATTCTCCTTTCTATCCTCTCTCACTTCAAGTTCACCCCCACAGTCTTAGAATGGTTCTCTTCTTATCTTCGTGGACGTCAGCAGTCAGTTCATGTAGGAGATAATAAATCTTCTTGGTTAGATATTGAAACTGGCGTTCCACAAGGCGGTATTCTCTCTCCTATTATTTTCTCAGTTTTTATTAACTCAATCACTTCTGAAATTAATTGCTCGTACCATCTCTATGCTGATGACTTACAGCTCTACGTGCAATCAAATGTTGATAATATTCACGATGGAATTAAAGCACTGAATTCCAATTTAGATATAGTAAAAAACTGGGCATCACGTTATGGAGTTACTGACAATCCCGTGAAATGTCAAGCAATATTGGTTGGAAGCTCGAGACAACTAGCAAAGGTTGATGTTGATAATTTGCCTCCGGTTTTATTTAATTATATTCCGATACCTTATAGCAGTTCGGTAAAAAACCTTGGTTTGCACGCTGATAGTACTCTTAACTGGAGAGTTCAAGTCACGGATATCAGTCGCAAAGTTGTCGCCACCTTATGTTCTCTTTATCGTTTTAAACATTTTCTTCCTCTTCAGTCTAAACTTATGCTTGTTCAAACGCTTTTATTACCCATCATCGATTATGCAGATGTGTGTTACCCAGATGTATCCCATGATCTTCTTAACAAGCTGGAGCGTCTTTACAATAAGTGTATCAGATTCATTTTCGGATTGCGTAAATACGACCACGTGTCTCTATACAGATCTAAGCTTAAATGGTTAACCATCCGACAGAGGCGCACTTCCAGAATTTTACTTGTTCTTTTCTCTATTTTAAATGATCCATCAACTCCTTCTTATCTCAGGGATAATTTTCAATATCTCTCTTCATCCAAGGATAGGGTCCTTAGGTCTTCTTCTAATAATAAGATTAGTATTCCTCGTCATTTCACCGGGTTCTTTGGTAACTCCTTCACTATTCAAGCTACACTACTATGGAATTCCTTGCCCAATTGCATAAGGCAGGCACCTAGTAAGCCGTGCTTCAAAAGGTTGTTGCGCGAGCGTTTGTTGCAGGCTTGATTTATTTCTTGTTACTTTGGCAACGCTACTGTTAAATGTATGTATGTATGTTTGTTATAATATTTATATAGTATATATATGTAAGCGTATATATATATATATATATATATATATATATATATATATATATATATATATATATATATATATATATATATATATATATATATATATATATATATATATATATATATATATATATATATATATATATATATGTATATATAGTTAAGTTCTAATCATATATTCGTCTATTTCTCTTTATATATGTAACAGTTTTATGTATGTCTATGTATTATATTTTCATCGACATTAACTTTATTGCGCCTAACACAAATTTCTCCATACCATAAGTTGACTGGAAGAGAATGCCTATAGGCATTAAGTCCGCCTTTTGTGACATATACGGAATCGCAATAAAGATTAAATAAATAAGTAAAAAAAAATTAAGTCACTTCGACCCACCTTCCACCGAAGATATTTCTCGGGATACTTTTTAATGTCTTTCAATCAGGTTCCTGTGCTGGAAATAGTACAGCTACTGCTCTAATAAAAGTCAACGATGACATTCGTTTGGATATGGACAACAACTGGGTCACAATAATACAGTTGATTTAGATATCCTGTTGAGTCAGTTGAGTTCACTTAATTTATCTCCATCAGTAATTGACTGGTTTCAAAGTTATCTGTGTGGTCGTCGGCAGCGTATTCGCACTGATGATACTGTTTCATCTTGGTATGCTACTACTGCGGGTGTACCGCAGGGCGGCGTGCTGTCACCATTACTTTTTCTATTTTCATTAATTAAATCACTCAAAAAATGTCTTCTCTCTACCATATGTATTCGGATGATATCCAGATTTATACCTAGTCAAGTCTTGAGAATCTGCCTGAAGCTATCGCCGCTATGGACAACTACTTAAATCAGATTCTTACGGGGAGTAAACCACATGGTCTCATAGTCAAACCTAATAAGTATCTGGTAATAATTATTGGCAGCCGGAAATTGATCTCAAGAATTGACTGGTCGTCCGTACCTCCAATTAAATTCAATGGAGTTGTTATTCTATTTTGTTATTATTTTAAGGACTAAGGCATTTATCTAGACCGTACCTTAAGTAGGACTCGCCATTTGAATGAAGTTAGTAGGAGAACTTTCGTACCTTTAGTTCAATGCGTCGCCTTCGATCATTTCTCCCCATTTCTACAAAAATTTAGCTCGCACAAACTCTTCTCCTTTCAATTCTCGATTATGCTGACGTCAGCTATAGTGATATAACTGAGGTCCAATTAAATAAGCATGAGAGACTTCAAAATAATAGCATTCGATTCATATTTGGATTGTGCAAATTTGACCATATATCTCAATTTCGATGTCGTCTCAAGTGGTTACCTATTCAATTTCGCCGGAATTTGCACATTCTTTCCATTCTGTACTGTGTTTTGTTTCATCCTTTTACTCCTCGATACTTAAAAGATAAATTTAATTTCATCGGTCTTCCGGGGGAAGAACTTCGCTCTTCGAGAAAATTAATTTTACAAGTGCCAAATCACAAAACTTCGTTTTCCAATAAATCATTTACCGTAGAATCTGTTAAGCTATGGAACTCTCACTACCGCTAACTATTCGCGATTGCGAAATTATGACATAGTCTTATCCAAAAGCTATTTATGAGAAATAAATAAATAATGAAAAACGTTCGAGTATGTGTGCATAAATGGACTTTTAGAGGTTGTTAAGTTAGTTCATTTGTCTAAATGGGACGCATCAACGCATTAACTTCGGCTTAAATTTTAATTTTTAAAATTTACAATTATTAAAACTGGTGCAAACTGAAAGCAACGCCTGAGGTATCATTTTTAAGATATCATTCAGTTTCTATCTGTGGATTTCGTAAGATTTCGAAGAGTTTCTATCTGAGGGAATAAGAATAAGCATCTTCATAATTACCAAACATAATAATTATTATCTTTGTATAGGTAGGCGTATTGGTATTTTTGATAAGGTCCCTACCTCCCATTATTTATGAGGGAGACCTTTGCCCAGCCATGGGACAGTATAGGTTAAAAAAAATGGTAAGCAATTTAAGGCAAATTACTGTTCAGGATATACTATGATACATAGAATTTTATAACTAGTAGAGTTCCTCTTTAGAAGCTTGTTTATACAAGGGCTTAGAGTAATAAAACTAGTTGTATAAAATTTTTGTAAGCATTTTAAACATATTAAGATTAAAGAAATAATTAACAATTTCTATGCCTCTTTGTCTTCATAACTATTTTATATACTGTATATCAAAATGGTTTAATTTGGGCTACTATTCCTATTTTTATTCATTATTATTTTAGTATGTTGGAGATTTATATTCTTTTATACACTAAAAAATATTGTAAGCAAACTTCGGAATGAACATGTTTTAAAAAGAACACCTTCTTAATAAAATAATAAGACATGTTCTTGTACCTGCTGCCACACTGAATGTCATTAGAAAATAAAGAACGGTTTCATATAAAAAGTTCATGTCTCCGTTACTCTTTACACATCTTCGCATTCATTGAAAAGATGGCGAAAAGCAGTGAGGTCATTCTCCATTAATTTATTCATTCATTCTTAAAGGTTTCTTCAATGATTAGGTTGTTTCTTCTCTTCGCATCTTCAAGAAAACAATTGCGAAAATTCTTAACCAAATATCGAGGCAATACCTTTTTCCATGACATTTGGCTGGCCATCTCAGCTGGCCGATAAGGAAACACACATTCAGTATGGTTACCTTTTGTTTTGGGTTCATAGCAATATATTTTCATCGTATGTGATGATGAATAATACTGCATTCGAGTCGCCTCTCTTGGACTGTTTTGATATTTCGTGACACCAGTCTGAACAAAAGCGTTTCTGGTCTTTGTTTAAAGTATGTTGAATGCTTCTATGCAAAGTTTACTGACGACTAAATGTTCGTGTAATATTTTCCATAGTTGACTCCTATGGGTCATAATTGTTATCAATGTCTAATCTTGTCCACATTCTTCAGAGCTTCATGGATCGCAGCATAATTGAATTTGATACGCCCTCACTTAAATTTAATATAACAATCGTAAACAGTGGCGCGAGAATTATTATTAAATATTAATCGAAATGTACCATAGCTTTGTTGTTAAAAAGTTCTCGTAAATCATGAAGTGGGAATCTGAATGCTATAATATCGTTTATTTTTCTACTAATATTAGGACTAACCTGGATTTAGGTTATCAACTTACGAGGACCATCAGATGAGCAGCAATTATATCTACCTTTCCCACCGTAACGTTTGCTTTGAATTTTTATTAAAACTTTTATATTATAGTAATGGCACGCCTGAATTGTTTTGCTCGGCGTAGGATATGTATTATACACGTAAATTATCCACTAATGAATCACTTATTCTCTTATTAAAATCGTATAATTATCGGTTTCCAGTTTTTGATCTCAGCGCATTCCGACAAGTTCTCATCATATTCAGACAATTTAGTGATATTGTTATGTTGAACGGGTTTTTCAACTTGAAAAATAAAAATAATAATAGATGAAAACGTGCATAAAAATGGTTAGGGTGAACAGAATATGTTGTGGATACAGTTAATTTCCCAAGAGAGTAGTACATTAGACGTACGTTCACAGAAATGGGTCGATTGCTGTAAATTACTTTGTGTGACATTTGTGTCAACACAAATATTTGTGCCTTAGTTTTATTTTATTAACGACAAGAGAATTGCTGTAAAGGACCTAAAAAAGAAGATTTTCATTATATGTTATAGTAAGCAATAATCTTTGCAGTACTGCTAAATATCTATTAAAAGTGAAGGCTATTAAAAATCTATCAAAGTAGTATATAGAAAAATATATTTAAATAAATTACTTCACGCAATTCCCAATACAGGGGTCTAGTCCAGATAATTAAGTCCGATACTTAATTTTTTATCTGTCCTATTTGCTTAAGAAATAAATTTGACTTATGTTTGATTTGATACACGAATCTTTTTCTTGATTTAATTGTTATCTTACAACTTGTGAAGCATCTTTTAGTTTCAGTAGTAAAGTTACATATTCCAAGAAACAGCTTCGAATAGAGTTTGTCACAGGCGTAACAGGCGTAAACTTGTACCGAACTCTAAAGTTTTCCCTTGCAGTAGCAACACCAAAATACTATCCACATCAAAGGCCTAGCGTAAATATCTATTGATGATATAAGGTGGTGTAAAAGCAATTATTATTTAAGTGTAGATTTTAGTTTTGTCAAAATGTATGTATGTCAATGTATTATTATATTTTTTTTTAGATTAGAGAAATGGGTTCCTATTTTCAAATCAACAGTTTGCTAAACACTATCTGTTCACTACTACTACTAACGTACTGTTACTACCGTAGTTTAATCAAGTAGAATTATTTTGTATTTATGTATAAATAAATATAAATATCTTCACGCAATTCCCAATACAGGGGTAGACAGAGGTCTAATCTAAACAATTAAGTCCCTTTGACTCGCCTCCCACCGAAGATATTTTCGGGACAACGTGACAAGTGGTGTCTACACCAATAAAGGAAACGGGTTTCCGTTCGCCGTCGAAATACATCCATGAGTCGAGTACTAGCACTCATATTTATCACACAAATGTTTGCCTTTAGCGGTATTCGAACCCCTTAATCCTTGACTTCGAAGGCAGGGTCACTGCCGACAAGGCTAGGGAATTGCGTTAATTTATTCATGAAAAAGATTTCATGAAAACAAAAATAGATTAAAATATTTTGAACAGAATAAAAGCATTAATACAATAGATAAATAGAAGTAATGTTATATTATTGTGGCTGTTATTTACTTTATAAACGACGGTAAGCTTGACAGACGGCCGGAAACTTAAGAGCTCCTGTAGTAGTCGTAAACGACTCCTGCTCCCGATTTTCGTGATTTACTTGTATTTTTATTAACCGTAATTTATTACTTATTTTGTTTAGTTGTACACACGACACGTAATGCCATGCAATGAAACTTTTACATAAATGTAAATGTTCTATACTGTTACATAAATGTTCTAAAGAACAGTTTTAAATATGAGTTTTATTTCTATGCAATGCTTTTAAAAAAATGTAAAATTTTGTAAAATGGAAGTTTTTATTTATTAGGAAAAATTATAAAGAATAACTTCCCTCGGCCCGCAGCTTCGCCCGCATGGTTAAATGATCAAAAAGTAGCCTGTCTTGCCTAAAGCTGGAGAAGGCCACTATAAATTCTAATTAAAATCGGTTCAGTAGTTTTGTATGAAAGAATAACGAACTTCCATCTATCCGCATAAACATTCGCGTTTATAATATGAGTAGGTTAGAATTGTATTTTAAGTTATTTCGTATCAGAAGTTTCAGAATAGCGGTTAGTATTTGGTATAGGTTGAAATGAAGTTAGTTTAGTTTTTATATGTAGCAATTTTTTATAAGTACTTACTTATAACTAGAACTACTTATAACTAGTTAAGTTATTTCTTAACGAGCTGCAGAAATTGTTTTGATGTATGATGTCTTCCTCAACCTAAGACATATGTTCAAACATAGTCTACTTTTTATCATCAAACCAGCGAGCGAATCCGCAGGCGGAACCTAGTCTACATTTAAACATTGAAAGCAACGAATGTATAAATTTTGATAAGAACTGTAAGTTATTAATTATGACAACACAAAGGAATGTGCATTGTTAAAAAGTAATGAATTTTAAATGTGTTTTAGCTTCATAATTTCAGATATATTGGCTTCTATAAGATGTACTATGCAGTTTCATTTACAACAGTTTAAGACTAACACTCCCGCAAATGTATAGCGGGATTGTTAGTCGTCATCTTGTATTATATGTATTAGTATTATTATATATTCCAATCAAGTCACGATAGACGAGTGGTTGGGTGGTCGAATTTCAAGTCGAGAGACCCGAGTTCGATCCCCAGGAGGCAGGCCCAATGTGTTTTTCAAAAACTTATGTACGAATTATATTGTTGGCTTGGACATAAAGATGGCGCACCACCTCTCACGTTATCCCGAAAATATCTTCGGTGAAAGGTGGGTCGAAGGTACTTAATTGTCTAGACTAGGTAGACCCTGTATTGGGAATAGCGTGAAGATATTAAATGTTTTATTCTAATATAGTAGCCAAATTAAATACAATCTTCATAATTTTTGTGTTACATAAATATTGTAGCTTATGTGTTATTCTGTGATATATAAGCTATGTTATTATAAAGTTTCATCAAAATCCGTTGAGTTGTTTTGTGTGAATGAGTATCGTAAATCCATCCATTCTCTCAAACTTAGTTTAAAAATAAAATAAATAAACAGAAGTTAAAATTATAATTAATAATACTTGTGGGATTAGAAGTAGGATTAGGAGTAATAATAAATACAAAATTTAAATTACTATGGAAAATAATAAGGGACGATATTCGTTTTTATAATAAGGAAAGCATTGTAGCAAGCAATTTATTTCGTAGTCAATTAGGATTTTTAGAAAATTCGGATTTTTTTTTCATTATTATGAGAAGCGGGTAAGGGATGAAAGGTTGTTTGTGCTAATTTATGTATTTAAAAGAACACACTTCATACGTCAAAGAGCACACTTCTGATTATAAATGGCGACGGCGGTTGCCGACCTCCGTAGCCTAGTGGCGAACAGGCCGGTTTCATTGTGTCACCAGCGCTGAGGTCTCGGGTTCGATTCGGGTGTATGCAGAAAATACTTTTTCTACAGATTCTCGGCTGTGGCTGTTTGGTAGTAGTACATTAATTGTTTCTAATTCCATAATACAATGACTTAAGTAAAAAATACTATTATTTTAAAATGGTAAAAGTAAGGTATAAATATATAAAATAATATATTTTTTGTGTGTTGGTGTTATTGAAACTATAACTAGGGTATGAAAAGAGCAAAAAGAGAATGAAATTTTATTTCGCAAGTTCGTTAATTTGGAGGCGTGAAATTCAGTATTAAATTGCTAAGTTTTTTACACAAACGTGGCGATACAAGGATAGAAAATACTATAGTGTTTGCTCTACTACCCGTGGGAGGCCGATCCAGCGCGCAAATGAATGTTTTACATTTATATTTCTATTAGTTTAGGCGGTAATGTAAACAAACACTTTTCAAAAATGTCTCTTCCCTAGGGTAACGTCGAACTAAAGAACATGTCACAAATATTTCGTCGCTTGTGACAGATTGCGTTAAGCTATATCTAAATATTTGACGGGGACGGTACCCGTCCCTCTGCTGTCGGTGGTCTCAGGTGGTAGTCAACTGCCTTGGTCGAAAAAATTATTAAATTAATAAAATTAAATTATTAAATTCTGGACATTCAATGGTTCATTATTATTTAAATAGTCATCAAAATTGCTTGGAGCATATTTAAAAATAGAAAGTACTGTGTATCCAAATAAATTACTCTCATTCATTTAATTTACAGTCTCTAGCTGCTGTCCAGATTAATGTCCGAACGCCAAAGTTTTTATGACTGGAAATCATACATTTTTGTACGTTTTTTTTAATTACTTTTATGTTTTCAAATAGTAAATAAATGTCTTCACGCCATTCCCAATATAGGGTTAGACAAGGGTCTCGACAATTAAGTCCTTTGGAACCACCATCCACCGAAGATATTTTTGGGATAACGTGAGCGGCGGTGGTGAGCCCGTCGCCGTGTTTGTGCCCAAGCCAACGATATGAGTCGGTCATAGGTTTTTTAAAAAACGCATTGGTACGAGCCTGCCATCGAACTTGGGTCTCTCGACTCGAAATCCGATCCCGCAACCACTCGGCTTTCGTGACCTATTACACAAGTAATTAACATGTACAAAAATGGTGTGAAATTTATGTAGGACTAATTTGTGTATGAATAGGAAGCATTTACTCAGGCCACGTTCATTAAAAGCAGTTTTATTTAGGTGAACTGTGGAAGAGACAAAAGTATAGTAAAGATAAGACAGCGAAGTGTCGCGCTTGTTATTTCTAACAATGAGTTTTGTTGCCGACATTATCTTTCTTGACTTTGTAGAATTAAGAAGGATTTTTCTGAATATTAATCAAACTATATCAACATAATAAAGTAAGGTAACTATTTCTATTCCTATCTGTCTACCATCACCGGTCTACGGAATTGTGTATGGTATATATTTTCAGTGGTTAGTTACTCTTTACCTGCCTGCAGCTGCTTGCATACATAGATAAAACATCACATGCATTAGTCCGATACCAATGTAAGAAGCTAAAGCATTTGAGGTATGGGAATCGGAAACAACGAAGGCAACGAAGGCAATGTATAAAGTGGATGATGGTACCCAATTATTTTATTTAAATTTTTATATACCTCCTAAAATAAATCAAGACATTAGACGGCGTACATATTTAAATATTTACACATTCTGAATACTTCCATAATACGAGTATTAATCATTAAATCCACGGTTTTATGGTGTTGTAAGCTCTGAAGTCGCAGGGCCGAAATTGTGTTGTGAGTGTAATGATAACCAATTTTTCTATTTTGTCTCGGATTTGGGTGTTTGTGGTGCCTTCGTAGTCTACAGACCGGCAGACACACAAAAGTTTTTAAAAAAAATTATTTTCATGCAGTAAAGTATATTTATACTGAAAAAACTTTTATTTCAATATTACAGACATTTAAATTTTATTTATGTATATAGATATCATCAAAACCAGAAATCACCAAATCTATCCTATTGATCGCTGGCTTTAAATCAATTTGATTATGCTAGAGCCAAATGAGTCAGATCTGTTCATGCTAGGGTGGAGGGGATTGTTAAATATTTACTGAGACCCTAAGGACACTCTAACCTATTACATTGATCGTTTCAAAGCTTATCAAAATTCGTTGATGTTTTGAGGAAAAGACCCGCGTTTATTATTAGACTTATACAAAACAACGAAGTAATGAAAATTAAATCTTTTGTGTACATATTTAAAAGGTTTGAGCAGCGTTGATGGGATGTGTTATATATATATATATATATATATATATATATATATATATATATATATATATATATATATATATATATATATATATATATATATATATATATATATATGTGTGTATATATATATATATATATATATATATATATATACACAGTCAGATCATAAGTATTGTTACAAAGTAAAAACTTTTCTTTTAGAAGGCGACAAAAAATTTTATTGAATTCGAATTACGAATCGTTCATGAAAATAAAACTGTATACTTTTTAGAATTTTACTCATTTTTAAATATGGAGTGGACGCTTAAAGAAGACCGTTTTGCAATTATTGTGTTGCATCGTTGCGGTTACGCACCAATTCAAATTTTTGACACACTAAAAAATTTGAATATAACCAAAAGATTCATTAATCGTACCATCAAACGATACAATGAAGACTCTAGTGTAGATGACAGGTCAAGAAGTGGTCGCCCTCGGTCCATTAGGACTCCAGCAGTGATAAAAGCTGTGAAGGCGCGCATTCAAAGTAATCCCAAACGTAAGCAGAAACTGTTGGCTCTTCAGATGGGGTTAAGCAGAACCACGGTGAAAAGGGTGTTAAATGAAGACTTAGGGCTTTGGGCATATCGAAGAAAAACAGGATATCGTTTGAATGCTCGTCTAATGGACCTGAGACTGAAGAGATGCCGCGCTTTGATGGAGCGGTACGCGGGAAAAAAATATTATATAATATATACGATATTTTTTTCGAATGAAAAATTTTTACCGTAGAAGAGAGCTACAACATACAAAATAATAAGGTGTACGCAAACAGTATTGAAAAAGCGAGCAACCGTATTCCGCGTGTCCAACAAGATCATTTTCCATCCTCGCTCATGGTATGGTTGGGAGTTCCTTATTGGGACTTAACAGAGGTACATTTTTGTGAGAAAGGTTTAAAAACGAATGCAGTTGTGTGTCAAAATACAGTCCTGATGAATCTTGTGGAATCTGAATCACATACCATGTTCAATAACAGGCACTGGGAATTCCAACAAGATTCGGAGGCAGCTCATAGAGCGAAGAGCACACAAGACTAGATGGCGGCGCGTGATATCGACTTCATCCGGCACGAAGACTGGCCCTCCTCCAGTCCAGATTTGAACCCGTTAGATTTCAAGATATGGCAAAACTGAACGTAGAAAAACTAACAAGAACATACTCATCTAATTCCCAACACTGTATTGGGAATGGGGTGAAGATATGTTGCTATTTTTTGAGATATCAGTGCGTACACTATCGTGGAAAAATCTAAGCGAAGCTGGTTTGTTTTCTCCAGATTTATTTGTCAAACCTGTAGGCTCGTACCAACCCAAGTAATGGGAATGGGGTGAAGATATGTTGTTATTATTTTAGACAGTGCGTACACTGTGGTGGATAAATCGAAGCGAACACAATTTGTTTTCTTCGGTTTTGTGAAAATCTTTGATTGTCGAACTTATTTAGAAGTACTCTCTTAATCTTTGACCTCCCTACATTTTTCGTACATGTATTTTTTTAAGGTAGCTCAACAGTGCTTATTCTAAAAGCAAAATAGATTGTAGTTTTAATGTCAAATCCCGAAATTTTGTGACTAACCGGATACACTTGCCATTAGAGTAAGTTGATATCATAATAGCTTCAAGCTATATTTCAACATAAAATTCCAAATGAAAATCCAAGGCACGTTAACTCATGTATACACACCCGTAAAGCTTATTCGCCTGTTCAAACAAAGTGCATGATAAGATTTGAATAGTGACGTAGTGTTGTTTTTTGTTATTTTTATAAAAGATACTTTACTCTCAATATCATATGTATACGTAATAAAATTCTAGTTAGTACAACGAGCGTAACAAAAATTCCACTTAGTCGCAAAAATCTCTTAGAAGGACTTTTGTAAATTGTGTATTGGCAACGTTTGAAGTTCGTAGCAAGACCAAAAACTACTTAATATATCCATCAATGAAACTCAACATGAAACTTGACAAGTCACGATAGCCAAGTGGTTGGGTGGTCGGGTCGGGTCAAAAGACCGAGTTCGATCCCCAGGTGGTAGACTCATACCAATAAGTTTTTCAAAAACTTATGTACTAATTACATCGTTGGCTTCGACATAAAGACGGGCTCATCACCTGTTACGTTGTCCCGAAAATATCTTCGGTGGAAGGTGGGTCAAAGGGACTTAATTGTCTAGACTAGATCTCTGTCTACCACTGTATTGGCAATTGCGTGAAGATATTTATTTATTAATTTAATAAAGTGAAAATTCTTCAAGTGTGCAACAGTGAGTTTTAGTAAATGTAAATAAAATGATGAATATAATAATGAAGATGATGAAAGTTTATTGATATCAGAGTATTTAATTTTTTACAGGGTAATTAATTCCATTTCCTCTTGTGTTTCTAAGACGCCAGAACTTAAGCGGTTTGGTTTCTTTCTATTGTGATTGCAAACCTTCTTAAATATAATTAAAATAAGCAATAAACAGTGATGTTTATCAAGCACCAAATTTATACCGAATTATTGAGTAATAAAATATCTTAGATTTATATAGGCAGATTAATATTGGTGCGATTCAATTTAGGGAAGGCTGAAGGTGAATGTGCGTTTGACACATGGCACATGGCAGTGAGCGAATGTTGATGGAGGGGTCGAGGTGCGCCTGCGATGGCTGGCGTTGCCGTAGAACCGGCTCTGTGGACAGTTGCAGCGCTGGGCGGTGTTGAGAGCCTGAAGAGTATACTGGTACGCCTTTGTGGCGTCTGCAACAACTTATTATTTTATTAAAGTAACCTATGAAAAAGTAAGTGAAGTGAACGAATTACTAGCCAGTTTTATTCAGAGAGAAAAAATAATAATATATATATTATTTTTTTTTGAAACTTTATTTATTGCACCATGTTATACAATTATTAAAATGAACATAAAAGGTGTTTAATATTGGAAACAGTTTTACAACAAAAAGCACATGACACAGGTATCCGCAATACTTATTTTCAGCGTAACCTATATAGTCCATTTTAGGATAATAGTAGTACACACAACATACAAAATAAAAATTACAAATTTACAGTAAAAGTGTAAAAAAAATTAAAAATTAGGTAAAATCTCGTGGTGATATTAAATGGTGATATATAATATATAAGAAACACTTGCACGATTTTGTGATGCAAAGAACATACATTTAAGGATTTTTTTACGAAAATCGAATTGCATAGGAAAGCGAAAAAAACTAAATTAGAAATTGTCGTCACGTGATGGGTCATTTTAGGGTTGGCACTCTTTTTTGTTTTAAAATAAATATGTTCCCGCAATTTCAAAAACACGGGTAGATAGATTCTAGACAGTTAAGTCCTTTCCATCTACCTTTTCTCGATCATTTTTAGACAACGTGATAGGGCTCAGCAAGCCAGTCGCCGTTTTTATGTGTATGCCAACAATATAAATCGTACGTGAGTTTTTGAAAAAAGTAATTGGTACGAGATTTGGGGATCGGATTCGGGTGTCTTGACTGGAATTTCGATCACCCAACTCGGCTGTCGTTTAATCTCTATATCTATATTATTTTTATGTCTATTTTTTGGTTTGATTAATATAATTTTTATAGCAAATTATGTATAAGGTTATTTTATGTTAAAATAGTATATATATATATATATATATATATATATATATATATATATATATATATATATATATATATATATATATATATATATATATATATATATATATATATATATATATATATATATATATATATATATATATATATATATATATATATATATATATATATATATATATATATATATATATATATATATATATATATATATATATATATATATATATATATATATATATATATATATATATATATATATATATATATATATATATATATATATATATATATATATATATATATATATATATATATATATATATATATATATATATATATATGTAGGATGTGTAAATGAGTGAGAGAAAGGATAAGTGAGACTAAGAGGGAAGATATGACATAATGATTGATTGAGATGAATGAGATGAGATAGAATGATGTGTGAGGAGAGGGGAGACGAATGGCGTACGTGAAAGGAAGAAGAAAGTGATAAGACGAAATTAATATTCTAAAATAGTAAAAGTGAAAATAAAAGACTGAAGTGAGTTGAAAACCAATTATTTCATTTAATCAGGATAATCCCTACAAATTTTGGGGGCTCGTCCGGGATCATCCCAAAATTTTTACGACGTGACCGGCGTGGTTTTTCATAACCTCAAAGACGAAAAGACGAATAAACCAAAGAAGACGATACAATCACAATGACGACGGAATCAGAAAAGACGACTGATAAGACGGAAAAACCGGAGAAGTTGTTTGCAACCTATTTAGACGGATTCTACAACATAACCAAATTCAACGGCGATGACGATACCTATTCTGCTGTGAAGTGGGCAGAAGACATTGAGGACAACGCAGAAATATTCAATTGGACACCTCAGCAGCAGCTCATTATTGCAAGAAGATCACTAGAAGGTACAGCAGCACTATGGTTAAAGACGGAGAAGGTGTTCAAAGGCTTCAAAGAACTGAAAGCGGCATTGTTACAAGAGTTCCCTGAAAAGATCAACAGCAAAGAGATGCATGAGCTGATGGCAGATAGGAAGAAGGAACCTGGTGAAACCTACATGCAGTACATGCTAAAGATGAAGGAGATGGGCAAGCGCGCTAGGTTCAATGACAATGTGGCAATACAGTACATTGTTGAGGGCATTCAAGATAGTGAAGTAAACAAGACTATACTTTATGGCGCTGTTACATACTCAGTACTCAAAGATAGATTAAAGCTGTATGAACAAATGAAGGAGAGGTCAGAGGCTAAAAGAAGCTCTGCACCAAAGGAGACCAGCGAGCGACAAGGTTCGAGACGACCAACGACGAGTGGCAAACAGCAGACAGGTGGTCAGCAGCGGAGACGGTGCTACAACTGTGGGGAGAATGACCATATGGCGAGCGACTGTCCCACAGGAATCAAGTGTTTTCGCTGTAATGCATTCGGACATTTGAGTAAGCATTGCAAAGTCGAGGTTCCACAATCCTCCGCTAGACGTGATGGCGCTGTTGGCAGCGGAAGCGGCGGAAATGCATTCAAATTTGGCAGCGCCGGGTGCCAGCCAATAAGACGACGCCTCGAAGATTCGACCAACCAAACATGAAGCCGAGGGCGGCCATGTTTGCAAGTGATTGTCAAAACACGACAACAGCCAATGAGGAGCGAGAGTTCACGTTTGACAATGAAAACGGAGAACATGGCGGAATGTTTCACATTCAAAACAATAACAAAGACGAGTTTAAGTTGAAAGTGCAGAAAAACCAGTGAAAATGATGGAAATGTGTGGTTTTCAAGTCAAGACATTACTAGACACAGGATCATGTGCGAATCTAGTGGCCGACGACCAGTTTATGGCGTTTAACATCGAGAAATACGACGACAACTTGGTGATATCTGGACTTGGCCAAACAAAGGTGAAATCGAGCGGACAGTTTCGTGCTAACGTGACGATCGACGGAGAGCTCTACGAAGACGTGACATTCCATGTAGTGCCTAGAGACTGTATGCCGTTTACGGTTATTTTAGGGCAAGAATTTCTGAGTGAATTAGTGATGGTGTTATGTGATGGAGAGGCGAAGTTGTACCCGAAAGATGATGAATGGTGGAAGAGAGTTGATTGTTTTGCTAACCAAATTGAGTTAACAGGTTGTGCAGCAGGTGTAAACACTCGAGAGCAGGTGGAGCAAATGGTATTGGATTACAAACCGTGCCAAACTAAAGAAGCACCAGTACAATTGAAGATTGTGTTGAAGGACGACATCCCAGTTGCCCAACGCCCACGACGGCTGGCGTTGACGGAGCAAAAGTTAGTGGAAGACCAGGTAGAGGAGTGGATAGAGAAAGGCATTGCGCGGGTAAGTTTCTCTGAATATGCGGGTCCCCTGGTGTTGGTCAAGAAGAAAGATGACACTACTAGAGTCTGTGTCGACTACAGGCTACTAAACAAGAAGATTCTTAAAGATGAATTCCCTTTGCCAATCATAGATGACGTGATTGACAAACTGAAAGACGGCAAGATATTTAGCGTATTAGATCTCAAAAACGAATTTTTTCATTTGAAGGTGAGCGAGGAGTCAGTGCCATACACATCATTTGTGACGCATCATGGGCAGTTCGAATTTCTGAGGGCACCATTTGGATTGACTTCATCGCCTAAGTGTTTCATGAGATTTATAACGATTATATTCAGAGATCTAATAGCAAAGAATGTGATGATGATATTTATAGACGATATTATTATTCCAGCAATCAGCGAGGTCGAAGCCCCGGAAAGACTACAGCAAGTTCTGAATGTGGCAGCTGATTATGGTCTAGAGATAAATTGGAAGAAGGCAAGGCTTTTAAATGAAGAGATTGAGTTCCTAGGACATCGTATCAAAGACGGAGAAGTACGACCCAGCCGTGAGAAGATAGACGCTGTGGTGAGATTCCCAGAACCAAAGAACACAAAACAGGTGATGAGTTTTATTGGATTAACTTCATACTTCAGAAAGTATATCAAAGACTACGCAAAGATTGCAAAACCATTGACGGATTTACTCAGAAAGGATGACAGATTTAATTTTGGTGGAGAACAAAGATGTGCGTTCAATGAATTGAAGCAGAAGTTGAGGACAGATCCAGTGTTGAAGATCTATAATCCCAGACTACCTACGGAGTTGCACACAGACGCATCTAGCCAAGCTTTAGCCGCAATACTATTGCAAAGACATGCCGATGGTGACCTACACCCAGTACACTACATGAGTCATAAAACAAGTGATGCAGAGAGCCGGTATAGCAGCTATGAGCTAGAAGCATTAGCTGTTATTCAAGGAGTGAAGAAGTTTAGACAATACCTGTACGGAGTACACTTCAAGATAGTGATAGACTGCAAGTCATTCGAAATGACACTGAGAAAGAAAGATTTAGCTCCAAAAGTGGCAAGATGGGCTTTGTTTTAGACGAGTATGATTTCGAAATAGAGCACAGAGCAGGAACGAAGATGAAGCATGCTGATGCACTGAGCAGAAACCCATGCGTGCTAGCTATAACAAGCTTACATGACGAGATGAGGCACAATCAAGAATCAGACGATGAGCTGAATGCTATCAGAACGATTATACTACAGAACGGACAATACAACGACTACTGGATGGACAATGGAATTATTTACAAAGGAGATCAGAAGCAGATGGTTGTACCAAGATCTATGGAGAAGGAAATAATCAAAAAGATTCATGAGAATGGGCATTTTGCAACAAGAAAGATGAAAGAAGCCATAAATAAAGACTATTACATAAAGAACCTTGACAAGAGAATTGAAGAAGTCATACATAGTTGTATCCCGTGCCTATTGGCTACAAGAAAGGCCGGCAAAGCAGAAGGATTTTTAAATCCAATCAATAAAGAAGAAACACCCCTGCATACCTTTCATTTAGATCACATAGGACCACTCACGGAGACGAGGAAGCAGTACAATCATATTTTGACAGTGATTGATGCCTTTACGAAGTTTGTGTGGCTTTACCCCACGAGGTCGACAACATCCGCAGAAGTACTGACGAAGATGCAAGCACACCAGCAGATATTTGGCAACCCTACCAGAATCATAACTGATAGAGGAACAGCATTCACGAGTGGCGACTTCACGAAATACTGTCTAGATGAAAACATAGAGCATGCGAAGATCACGACGGGAGTACCACGAGGAAACGGTCAGGTGGAGAGGGTTCACCGCATACTCACTCCAATGTTTACGAAGCTGTGTATAGAGGACAAATCGTTATGGTACAAACATGTGAGCAGAGTACAGAGAGCGCTGAACAACACATACCAGAGGAGTACAGATACCACACCTTTGAGTTGATGGTGGGCTCAAAGATGAAATGTAAAGATGACCTACAAATTGTTGAACTACTGCAACAAGAGCTAGCAGAACAACACAACGAACAGAGAGAAGAACTCAGGCAGAAGGCCAAAGAACAAATCCAGAAAGTACAGGAAGAAAACAGAAAGACCTATGATAAGAAAAGGAAGGACAGCAACAAGTACGAGCTAGATGAGCTAGTTGCTATCAAGAGAACGCAGTTTGGACCAGGGTTGAAACTGAAACCGAAGTTTTTGGACCTTACAAAGTAGTGAAGATAAAACGAAATGACCGCTATGATGTGGAGAAGGTGTACGACACTACAGAAGGGCCGAACAAGACATCAAGCTCAGCTGATTTGATGAAGAGGTGGCCTGGAGATGATGATTAATGTGTCTTAATATTTTTGTATGTTTCAGGTGAACACTAATTTTTGATAGTTTTCAGCAGTATGTGTAAGAATGGATGAAGAATGAATGTTAAAGTAGGATATTTTTATTGTTGTTTTTGTGTTATAAAGTAACAACGTGTTACACCATAAGGTGTTATTTTCTTTTAAAAGTTTAGTTTATTTAAGTTTTCTAAAGATGTCTAGTTTATTTAAGTACTAATTAAGTTAGTGATGATGTAATCTATGTTCCTACTAGATTAAAAATAAAGTTTTTTATTAAAATGTAAACCATATCTGAGGACAGATATGAAAGCAGGATGGCCGAGTGTAGGATGTGTAAATGAGTGAGAGAAAGGATAAGTGAGACTAAGAGGGAAGATATGACATAATGATTGATTGAGATGAATGAGATGAGATAGAATGATGTGTGAGGGAGAGGGGAGACGAATGGCGTACGTGAAAGGAAGAAGAAAGTGATAAGACGAAATTAATATTCTAAAATAGTAAAAGTGAAAATAAAAGGCCTAAGTGAGTTCAAAAACCAATTATTTCATTTAATCAGGATAATCCCTACATACATATATATATATATATATATATATATATATATATATATATATATATATATATATATATATATATATATATATATATATATATATATATATATATATATATATATATATATATATATATATATATATATATATATATATATATATATATATATATACATATATATATATATATATATACATATATATATATATAATTATATAAATATTATGGTATATTAAATAATAAGTAATTTTGCGTCCTAGTGTCTTAAAAAAATTTTAACCTCCACTATACAGACTGAAATTGAAATTTACAATAGTAATTGATTCATTATTTCAACATTTAACGATGGCAATATATAAAGATATTTACTTTTTACCATTGTTTCTGTATATAAAAAATTTATATTTGTTGCTTTGCAAATAAATATTTGTTGCGGAGAGCAAGAAGAAAAATGTATTGGCATTGGATAATGAGCTCTAGCTCTCCACTGGAGAGGATAAATCAGATCAAATTTCCCGACTAAACTGCTGTATTTTGTATGCAGATTTGCTGTGGGACTTTCGCGTGCGTGAGCGAATTCACACATCGCTAAAATCACACTAACTTCTCCCTACCATCCGGCCACAAAAATGTGGAAACTATATCCGGGGGACACGCTTCATTATTTATCAATGTTAAGATTAATTCTTACTTGGTCGGGGAATACCATTTCTCAGTGGCAATATTGTAAATTAATATTTTCCGCATGTAACCACTATAAGAATGAGTAGCCTTCTTCCACTGGTCGTGTGTACCTGAGATTATAATTATTAAAATAATGTTATTGAAAAACGGTTGTTCATTATTTTTTTATTAGAATAAATAATGTCTCGTTGGCGTTGACGAGTTGATGCATTTATAACAAATAATAAATAGGTAACAACGTAGGTTGGGATGGCATTGGCATGAGGTCAGAGCAATGTATGTGACATTTCTCTGACCTCAAAGTAGCTGAGCACTAGTGTTATAGGATCAGAAACAATGGAGGTACTACAAAAATCCAGACATTTCATTTAAGACCAATTCATTTAAGAAAGTCATTTCCTTCGTTGATCCGTCTATTACCTAAGAGCTGATGAAGCCGTAAAAACTGGTGTGTACACCAATCGTCTTCGGATGCTGTTCATAATAAATAGTTAATATATATTTATATTTTAGTTAAAAGTACATATATATTACAGTTCATTTGCACGTCACTGAGTAGCTTTTTAAGATGGAAATTTTCATAAAATAAAATTTTATCTTCAGCAGTAACTTTCATTGTTTTATGTTATCAAAGCACACCTGTTAACCTGTCAGGCAGTTTTGTTTTATTAAAAACAAACGGTTTTCACTGTTACGTAGAATGAAACGAGTAAACAAAAACATTTGCTGGAAAAATATGAAGATGATTTGATAATTCTCTTTACCCTTTGAATCAAATTTTCATAAAATACTTTCAAAAATAATACAATAGAATCTTGCTCTAATAGGTATCTATTAGATGAATATTGTATTGTTTGTGTATTACAAGTAGCTGTCGCCTAAGGCTTCAGTGTCGTAGAATATTCACCCTAAGGATATATATAAGTTTCGCAGGGGTCGAAATAAACGAAAACGGATTACATGCTAACAATAAAAGCAAGCCCTAGTCATAATTACAAGCATTTAAATAAATAACTAGACAAAGGCGAACCTTTCATTCGATGTTTGCGTAATTATCTGAAAGAATAATGAATGAAAAATGTTTTATTTCTTACACCTAAAGTAATGACGCATAATTAATACATTTATGCACGACGTTGGTCTCGACATCAGGACGCTAACTATAGCAAAGTGGCGTAACTCCTTTTCCGTTTGTTTAAGCAATAACACCATGCAGACATGAGTAGACGAGATTGCTCGCAAAGTGGAAAATATTTTATGCAATTTCTTTCAGATCAATCGATTTTCTCTCCAGTTGGACCAGTCTCCAGTCTATGAAACTCTGTTATAAAGATATGTTTTATACACAAAGGTGAAAATACATTACAAAATTTACACGGGTGGGATTCGAACCCGCGACTTTTACCAAACCGGCAACGCTCTAATCTCTGAACCACGGTATCTTAAATGATTCAGTTTAATTTTTAAAACTCTTCCTTAATTTATGCCTATTTTTGGCAAATTGTAAAAACATTTTTTCTTTTTAATTTAATAATAAAAAGTTTAGCATAACATATTTATTATAAAATCAATACAAAAATTTCTTGAAAATAAATGCTAAGACCTGCTTGTTGTAACTTATTTTGACACTGACACCAAAGGAGAATCAATTCTTTACGCCGTGAAATGTTAAAAAATTTTACGTCGAATTAATAGAAAGAAAGTTGTTTCGACTGATGGTGTACCTCACTTAAAGCGACAACTGTTGGTACAGCTTCAATGCGTGATTCATAGAAATAATTTTCTACGACCTCCATGGACGGTAAGGAACAATCTATGATTAAAAAGTAATATGGACAGAGCGAGTTAAATAAAATAATAAAAGATGAAATAAATAACATTTAAAACATTTTCAATAATTATCGCAATATGAATAAATTCGAATAAGTTTCTGAATAAATTTGATTTCAAATTTCATTTCATAGAAGTCTCCGGAGCACAATGACGTTTAAGTTCATAATTAAAACCTTTCCAATTTTTTTAATTCGTTATTTACAGAAACAAATTATTTTAACATTTACAACAATTACAATCGTTATTCACTACTGCTACAATAATGATACTGCTATATTCCTCGCTGCATGGTACCAATGAAGCTGGCTGCATTTTCACGTTGAATAACTAGGCTTAATCTGACGGATTACCTCCGTGAATGAGTGGTATAAACACCGCTTTTCAAGGTGTCCCCATCTCGAGGTCCCGGGTTCGATTCCCGGTCGGGTCAATGTAGAAAAGAACCACTTTTTCTACATTACGGGTCTCGGTGTTTGTGGTGCTTCAGCATCTTACATTGGGATCAGAGCAATGTATGTGATGGTGACCCTATCTATACATGTATTTATTTATTAATGATAATTTAGTAGCAATATCTCAAGAAACTTGGTTTAAATCACTACTTAAAATATAATTGCTGTCGACTAACAAGATTCGAAGCAACACTTTTTCTCATAGATAGGGGCAACATTAAATATACCTCTCTGATCCCAAAGTAGCCCAGCTTAAGCACTTGTGTTATCGGAACAGAAACAACGAAGGCACTAGAAACATAACAGACTAGAGAAAATGTAGAAAAAGAGACACTCAGTTAACCTAACAAATATTATACTACCTATTATATAACCTATTTGGTAGTAGCTTACTTCGAGAAATAGGGTTGTGATTTCAATCCCGCTAGATGTAAACATGTGTGAATTATATGAGGCTTTATTTTTTTTTAAATGTCAAATAACTTTACTTGTATTCCTGTTAATCACTCCGACTAAGCTGCAATGCAATAAAAAATAATAATAATAAAAATCTTTATTTATTTCCTTCTCACATATGACTTAAATGTCTACATTTAGTTTTAACAGTTATAAAACATTTACTGTAATGTGAGGGACTGTTGCCCGTTGTAGGTTTTACAAAACCTGAGTTACAAGTCAACAGGCTCCCACTTCTCTGTAAGGATATAATATGATCTGAAGTGATTTGACATTTTGTGTCTAGCCCTACGACAAGGTCTTGGGATCGGTTTAACCACTAGATTACAAGTATGTGAGAGTGCAAAATGCGAATGTGAGAAAATTTTATATGAACGCGCGCGCGCGTGTGTGTGTGTGTGTGTGTGTGTGTGTGTGTGTGTGTGTGTGTGAGTGAGTGTGTGTGTGTGTGTGTGTGTGTGTGTGTGTGTGTGTGTGTGTGTGTGAGTGTGTGTGTGTGTGTGTGTGTGTGTGTGTGTGTGTGTGTGTGTGTGTGTGTGTGTGTGTGTGTGTGTGTGTGTGTGTGTGTGTGTGCGTGCGAGTGCGTGTGAGTTGAATGTCTTGATTCTCTTTCCACGAATAAATTGTGCTCGTTAAGTTCTTTAGAGCAATCTTCAACTCGCTTATGTCGCTTTCGACAGAAACAGGCGGAGAGTCTTCGAGCCTAATACGCTTTGATCGTAGTGTAATACAACTTGATAGTTCCCCCACATTATCGAGATCAGATATTTTTTTCGCAATATTAGGTTCTGATGACCCGTGTTCAATGTTCTTTCTTTGTTTAGGAGAGTGATTCACCGACATTTTTTTTTTCATAAGCTCAATTAGAAAAAAGTATCAGTTTTGTGCAGTCTTGAATGTACTAGGTTATCATAAATAATATCCGATAAACAATTTTGTATTTGCAGTTAGGAAGGTCCGATTAAAGTGGTCGCTATCGACGATTTCATAGATTTCTGCTTTCCGTCCACTATAAGTTGACACTTACATCTGTCTCTGTTTAGCAAAATGCTTGGAGATATAGTGCGTTTCTTACTAGTAAGTGTGTACCTCTTTTTAAAAATGAAGTGGTTCACAACATTAGTCAAATGACGGATCTGATCTAGCTACTTTATGTGTCACAGTCTCAACAATAAAGACTATGACGCTTCAAACACTTACAAGTAACTTTCTCTGAGTCAATTTTCATTTAAATTCTGCCCAATTTGGCAGGGTCCCTAGAGTTCAGCTATTGCGACAAGCGCTTCGTAATGATTCGATCCAATATCGCTTCATTATTGTGCCGGTTGAGCAAAGTAGCACAGCAGTCGACGCGTGTTTTGCAAGTTCAATTCACTGAATTCATAAAATATATTTATTTTTATTTATTTATCTTCACGCACAATCCCTGACGGGGTAGCCAGAGAGAACAGATCGCCAAGTGTCACGATCCTTACATACTTCTTTCGCTTCATTCAGATTCATCATCTTCTTCATACATGCACGTCTAGGTATCCGAGTACACTTGACCCTCCCCTCTTCGAGCAATTTGCTCACATGGTCTTCGAAAGTTAGTCTCGGTCTACCTCGACACCTTTTAATATTAACTTTCGCGCTATATATTTTCTTCACCATTCGGTCTTCACTCATTCGCTCAACGTGCCCAAACCATCGAAGCACGCCCTTATCCATTTTTGAGACAAGGTCATCTTTCAAACCTGCTATATTGCGAATCTCTTCGTTTCGCTTTCGCACATTTTACGAAGAGATCGCATCTCCACTGCATTCAACCTGCTTTTATGCTTCTTCTGGCATACCCAGGTTTCGATGCCATATAACAAAGTCGGTACCAACACTGCATTATGTATTGCAAGGCGTGCACTTTTCACAACGCCTTGCCTTTTGATTAACGCAGTCAGGGCACCATTGACTTTGTTCCCGGCAGCGACACGCCTGTCCACATCTAAATCACATCTTCCATCCCGGCTAAACGCACTCCCCAAGTATACAATTTCATTCACCTGTTCTAGACATTCCTGATTTACCCAAATTTCGCACTTCGTTCTTTCTTCGTCCCTTTCAAATACCAGAACCTTAGTTTTATTAGCATTCAAACGGAGACCATTAATTTCACATTCTTCTTTCATACACGTGACTAATGCCTGCAGTTCTGCTTCTGATGGTGCAATAAGCACTGCATCATCAGCATAAAGCAGACAATTTACTTTTATGTCACCCAATTTCACACCCAAACAGCTATCTTTCAGCTTCTGCAAACAGCTGTCGAGATACAGTATGAACAGCCAGGAAGACATGACACAACCCTGTTTTACGCCCGTTTGGACGCTAAACATGGGTGACAGGTCATGCCCTACCCGCACACAGGCTTTACAGTCACAGTAAAGTGACTGCACAGCCCTAAGCAATCGACCATCCACACCGTACCCCGGCAATAGTTCCCACATTTTCTTCCTTACAACCTTATCAAATGCTTTCTCAAGATCCACAAAAGCACAGAAAATTCTCTGGTTAGCAGCCAGAAGCTTCTCCGTGATCATGCGGAGAGAAAACATTTGATCCGTGCATCCTCTTCCAGGTCTAAATCCGCATTGTGCCTCCCATAGAAATCTTTCCGATTTATCTTGCATCCTACGTGTCAAAACCTTCGAGTAAACTTTACTTGCTAAACTGGTCAAGCTGATCGCCCGATAGCACCCGCAGTCATAATGTGAACCTTTACCTTTATATAAAGGCACAATGACCACGGATCGCCAATCATCCGGAACAGCCCCCGTTCGCCAGCACAAATTGCACAGCAGATGAAAGCTGTCCCAGACGCGTGGCCCACCAAACTTGACAGCAGTAACTCTGTCTAGTCCCGCAGCCTTACCACATTTCAAACTTCTAATCGCACATTCAATCTCTTTCATACTGATGACCTCAGTGTCATCGAGGTCCGAGTCTGGCGTACCAATCACGACGTCACCCCCGGATCCCTCACTAAGATCATCACACGCATACATCTCTATAAAATTCGCTCCATCGCTGCATGACGTCCGATTTTTCTGAGAGGACGTCATTGGTTCCCGAAAGCACTTTATTCATTCTTAAGGCTGTCGCACCACTCCGGGTCCTTCCAACCTCTTTCCAGAAGAGTTTGGAGTTCTCCTTGAAGTTGTGCGACAACCTGTCGTCCGCTTCCATTCTACTCCTTTCACGCACTTCCTCAATCGCTTTCGTGTGAACTTTCTGGAGCTTATATCTTTCTTTCCCCTTCTCTCTCATATCCTTATCATTACTAGAGGTCAAGTCGTCTAACCATGCTTTCTTCTTCTTATTTACTGCTTCTTTCACTTCGTCATTCCACCATGCATCACCCTTTTTACTTCTACCTCTTTCACAGTTCCACACACGTCTTCCGCTGCACTAACCATTCCATCTCTAAGGCTCTGCCATATTTCTTCCACACATTCTTTCCTGACATCAATGCTGTCCAGCTTTTCGGCCACCCTTGCTTGATATTTATCCCTAGTGTCCGCTTCCTGAAGCTTCCAGCTTCGTATGCTACCGACCGACTGTGGTTCTGGTATCGCCATCCGGTGGCGCCAACGCGCGAACAGACCCCTAAATCTAGTAATCACTAGATAGTGATCCGTTCCCAGGTCAGCACCCCGGAACACTCGCGCATCCATCACCTGTTTTCGCAGTCGGTCATCCACCAGGAATAAATCGATCATACTTCTCTCATTCTCTCTTGTTCTAGTATACATATGGATTTTCTTGTGACTAAACATAGTGTTTGTCACAAGAAGACCCTTTTCCTTGCATACAGCCAGTATAAGCTTGCCAGCATCGTTAACCCTTTTATCGCCAAACATTCCAAGCACCGATTCGTACCTTGGCCGAGCGGTACCAACCCATCCATTGAAATCACCACATACAACAATTCTTTCGTTTCCTCTTACCAAGTCTAGAACTTCTCTTACATTCTCCCAAAACTCCTCCAGCTCAGCTCTGGACGACGAAGCTACCGGCGCATAAACAGCCAAAAGGAGTAACTTCGTCAGTCCTAATTTAAACCGAACCCAGAAAAGTCTCGAGTTCACAACCTTATATTCAGTCATAACATCGACCAATCGGTCCGACAGCAGCACCCCCACTCCCTGGCAGGCGCTCTCGCTCTCCGGGACTCCGGACCATAGAGCTAACGCCTCATCAGGGAGCTCTTCAGTACCGCTGCCCTTCCGCTTGGTCTCCGACAAACACACGACATCTAATTCTCTTTCTTTCATTATTTCAATCAACTCATTCGTCTCATCTCTCATGCCTCCTCTAACATTCCACGTGCCAACTCTGCACTCCGTCCTCCACCTTCCGCCGTGTCGGGCTGTGCGTGACGGGTGGCGGTCCCCATCGCCGCTTTGCGCGCTGCATTTCACACCTACGGGGACGAACTGTGTGCGTCGCCTTGGGGGGACGCCCTAACCCTCGTTGGCATGGGTGCGCAGCTGTGTAGAATTGCAGTCCTGAAAAGGGCTGGCAGGGGTCGCGACGAGCACGCTTCTACAATGACCCCCAAATGATGATTCATAAAAAATAAATAAATATCTTGACGCAATTCCCAATACAGGAGTAGACAGAAGTCTAGTCTAGACTATTAAGTCCCTTTGACCCACCTTCCACCGAAGATATTTTCGGGACAACGTGACAGGTGGTGAGCCCGTCGCCGTCTCAATGTCCAAGACAACGATCCTTCTTATCAGCCATTACAAGTTTCAGAAAAAGATACTTTAGAGGCAATTATGTCTTTCTCAAATGGCTCTGCCGGCGGCATTGACGGAATTACGCCTCAACATCTGAAAGATCTTGTAAGCGCGTCCGCCGGTGACGCCGGCCGAATTCTTTTGGGCGACATAACAAAATTAAGTAATTTTATGCTTTCTGGCAATGTAAATGCAAATTTTGTTAAAATCATATATGGAGCAAGTTTATGTGCCTTTAAAAAAAAGATAATGGTATCCGCCCTATAGCTGTTGGTTCCACTTTTAGACGTTTAACTTCTAAATTAGCATGTAGGCACATAACCTCCGATCTAAAGTCAAAATATCAGCCTATTCAGTTAGGCTTCGGTAGCAGAGGAGGTTGTGAGGCAGCTGTACATTCAGTGCGTACTTTTTTAACGAATTGTCAAACAGATGTTCTCTTGAAAGTTGACCTTAGGAATGCCTTTAACTCCCTCGACAGATCAACCCTGCTGAAGGAGGTTGCGAAACATACCCCGGAAATTTACCATTACGTTTGGCAATGTTACTGTCAAAACTCTAATTTATTTTACGAAAATCATTTAATTGACTCAGCCGTCGGAGTTCAGCAGGGTGATCCACTGGGCCCAGCATTGTTTAGTTTGGGAATTCAACCGACTATTTCAAAGTTGAAATCCAAACTCAATGTTTGGTACCTAGATGACGGAACCCTAGGAGGAAAGCCAGATGACGTGCAAAATGACCTTCAAAAATTATTCAAAATTTTAAAAACATTGGCCTTGAATTAAATAATACTAAATGTGAACTTTTCATTCCTGACCGTTTGTCTTCTCATAGACACAGTTTGTTTCAAAATTTTAACAATATATCTCCTGGCATTAAAGTAACTGAGGCGGATTCTCTTTACTTCCTTGGAGCGCCGTTATTTATAGAGAGTATGAAACCTCTTTTGAAAGTAAAATTTGATCATTTTTAGAAAATGTTAATAAACTGTATATTCTAAATTCTCATATAGCGCTTACTATTTTAAAATATTGCGTTCTTGTTCCTTAATTTACTTATTTACTCCGCTCGAGTCCAGCATGGAAATGTTCTGATTTTTAAAACAAATTGACCTTAATCTCAAAATAGCTTTGGAAAAATTCTAAATTTATCTTTAGTCTCATCTAGCTGGACTCAAGCTACTTTACCTGTTAGATTTGGAGGTATCGGTATAAGAGAGGTTTCAAATATTGCGCTGCCGGCTTTCCTTGCCTCCGCACACAGTGTTCATGATTTGTCACGTAAAATTCTTAAGAATGACTTGGACTTGACCTTTGCTAACGAGGCAAGAGAAGCATGGTTACGTCTCTGTCCCGGTGAGGATATTCCACTGGAACCTAACTCACAAAAACGGTGGGATATCCCGTTGGTTCAGAATGTGCAGAAATGCTTACTGAACAATTTTCACTGTGACAGAGACCGCGCCCGCTTTCTAGGTGTTTCGACAAAGGAATCCAGTTACTGGCTACATGCTTTACCATCAAGTAACCTTGGTACATTACTAGATAACGAAAGTTTACGTATAGCTGTAGGAATACGATTGGGAGCATCGATTTGTCAACCACATCGATGTCCTTGTGGCAGCGACGTCGACGAGTTAGGCCTCCACGGACTTTCATGCCAAAAAAGTGCCGGCAGACTGTCTCGTCACGGTTCCTTGAATGAGGTCATCCGAAGGGTTTTGTTTCCATAAATATTCCATCGGTTTTAGAGCCTTGTGGAATATTTAGGTAAGTTACCATCCTGGTAAGAAACCCGACGGCTTGACTTTAGTCCCTTGGGAGAGAGGCAAAGCTCTTGTGTGGGACGCAACTTGCGTCGATACATTAGCGGCCTCTCATATCAAGGGTACTTCGATAAGGGCCGGGGCGGCATCAGAGGCAGCTGAATCGGGTAAATGGCGTAAATATGAGTCTTTGAAAGAAGACTTTATATTTGTTCCATTTGCCGTAGAGACAATCGTACCGTGGGGTCCCCGCGCGATGCAGTTTCTAAAGGAATTGTATCCGCGACTTATCGTTGCCGCTGGTGACAAGAGGGCTGGTTCTTTTCTCGCTCAACGGTTAAGTCTAGCCATTCAACGTGGAAATGCAGCCAGCGTTCTTGGTACCATGCCACGAGGAGTAGGGCTCTACGATTATAATAGTTTTTAGTTAATAAGTATTGTAAATATTAACATAATTTTTTCTGTAAATAAATATTTATGAAAAAATTAGACAACGATAAATTCGTACATAAGTTTTTGAAAAAACCTATTGGTACCAGCCTGCCATCTGGGGATCGAACTAGGGTCTCTTGACTCGAAATTCCGACTAACCACTTGGCTATCGTGACTTTTTTTATCGTGACTGAATTCATGAGGTGCTGATTGTTCAAGTTTTTTTCCTATCTCGATTTGGTTCAAGTGGATTAATACAATACATCACCTACCCGTATACGAGTTCTACCGTGACACCGTGGCCAGTGACGGTAGATATTGTACTCGTTAATCTACCGATATTTCATGTTTTTCTCTAATAAGTTTAAGTAATTTTCTATAATTAATTTAGTAATAAGAGATGCTAAAGAGAAAAAAAAACAAATGAATGACTGCTTCAAAACTAAAATGTACAAGCTAAATGAATTTATAAATTTGTATTTGGAATTCTTAACCAAAGAGAAGATCTTGCAGATCAAATTGGTGAGTATGACAAAACGCTAATTTCCTATGTTAGATAATAGATACCAAGAAACGGGAATGATAAACAGGTATCGACTCGCAAAAATGGTGTTCCACATCGTCTTGAAGAACGTCTTGCAAAATATACGCCTGAACATAGGTTAGGCCCTATTTATGACTGTGTAGCCATCGAAGTCACGATAGCCGAGTTGTTGGGTGGTCGGAATTTCGAGTTGAGAAACCCGAGTTCGATCCCCAGGTGGCAGTACCAATGAGTTTTTCAAAAAACTTATGTACGAATTTCATCGTTGGCTTGGACATAAAGACGGCGACAGGCTCACCACCTGTCACGTTGTCCCGAAAATATCTTCGGTGGAAGGTAGGTCAAAGGGACTTAATTGTCTAGACTTGACCTCTGTCTACCCCTGTATTGGGAATTGCGTGAAGTAGCCATCGAATCTGTTGAGTAAAGGGCCATAGATTCGGTTTTATTTATCGATTAGCCAACAAGTCTGCTCAAAACGAGACATAATGCAATCGTATTGGTTATAATATTTCTCAGTTCCTCTACTCCGCACACACGCTCCGCTTCAATGACAGGTAGCCCAAGATCCACTTATCGAGACACGGGCTAATAATAATAGTATTGTTCAATCAAAACAAGAACTTGTAAAAAGCCGTACACAAACTTTAATTACTTCGTCCATCACGTGTTCATAAAGAAATAAATGTTCTTAAAATGAAAACTACTGGGCCATATTATCTTCAATTTTTATGGGACCAAATGGTAATTATTCCACTATGCGAGTATAATGCATCAAACTAAATAAAAACCACGTAAAACATAAAAAATACCAATCGAATTGAGAATCTCCTACTTGAATTCGGTTAAAAATTATCGGAATCGGAAAGAAAATTTGAACAATTTAAAAAAAAGCTATTTATTACTTTCTCATATTTTTGTATGTTAAACACATCGAGAGAGGTAATCTCAATTTGATTACAGCAAAATCAATAATATCAGACAAAAATTTTATTGTAAACGAATATTTATGATTTTTATATAAACAAAATGTTATAAATTAAATTCACAGTTTCGTTATTTGTTAAAGTTACCATAAATTATCGATATATCAAAATGGATAAGATATGTCTACATAATGTATGTTATTAATGTCATGTGTACAAGATTATATCCGGAAATCGTAATATGTTATACAAAATTTGCTTTTTCCACCGCCAACTCCCCTAGTTTCCTCAGCCAGTATCGGAATCCAAGGCGTCGCCCTGTACGACGCTACATCCCAGTGTCAGCTCCTTCCATTTGACCGTATTCAACGTAGGGCGGCTCGAAGCGTCAACGACCATGTTCTATCTGATCGGCTAGATCCGCTGGCTTTGCGAAGAAATGTTGCATTCTCCGTAGAATATCTTGTAAAAAATGCAAAAAGCATTTTTACAAGATATACTACGGAGAGTGCTCCGAGGAATTGTTCGGATTAATCCCAGCCGCTGAATTCCCCATTGTACCTTACGGTATAGTCAAAAATTCCATCAACACCATCTTGATGCTTGGCATTCTACCACAGTGCGTTTTTACATCACAACAATCGTGAGTATTCAACAGAAGATAGTATTATTATTATTTATTTATTTATCTTCACGCACAATCTCTGACGGGGTAGCCAGAGAGAACAGATCGCCAAGTGTCACGATCCCTACATACTTCTTTCGCTTCTTTCAGATTCATCATCTTCTTCATACATGCACTTCTAGGTATCCGAGTACTCTTGACCCTCCTCTCTTCGAGCAATTTGCTCACATGGTCTTCGAAAGTTAGTCTCGGTCTACCTCGACACCTTTTAATATTAACTTTCGCGCTATATATTTTCTTCACCATTCGGTCTTCACTCATTCGCTCAACGTGCCCAAACCATCGAAGCACGCCCTTATCCATTTTTGAGACAAGGTCATCTTTCAAACCTGCCATATTGCGAATCTCTTCGTTTCGCTTTCGGTCGGCCATGGTAAGGCCGCACATTTTACGAAGAGATCGCATCTCCACTGCATTCAACCTGCTTTTATGCTTCTTCTGGCATACCCAGGTTTTTTTAATTCGTTATTTAATTAGAATTATTAATTATTAGAAGATAGTATGATTTTCATATTATTATTGTTATAATTTTCTAGTTTTGGTTTTTTTATATTTTTTATTTTTTATTTCTATTTTCGATCGTTTTCTAACAGTAACGTATTAATACGATATATTTTAAACTGTAATTCCAAAAATAACTACTAAACGTCAAGGGTATTTCGACAGCGGCATCAGAGGCAGCTAAATCAAATAAGTAGCGCAAATATGAGTTTTTGAAAACATATCATATACATGTTCCATTTACTGTAGGGAAAATCGATCCACGGGGTCCTTGTCAGGAATTGTATACGAGACTGATCGTAGCCGCAGGTAATAAGAAGTCTGGTTTTTTCCTCGCTTAACGATTAATTATAATAAATAATACCTATACATATATAGATAGGGACAACATTACGTACATTGATATAAGATGCTAAAGTACGTGAAGTATGGGAATCGGAAGCAACGAAGGCACCACAAAGTAATCCGTCAGATTAAGCCTAGTTATTCAACGTGAAAATGCAGCCAGCTTCATTGGTACCATGCAGCGAGGAATATAGCAGTATCATTATTGTAGCAGTAGTGAATAAGGATTGTAATTGTTGTAAATGTTAAAATAATTTGTTTCTGTAAATAACGAATTAAAAAAATTGGAAAGGTTTTAATTATGAACTTAAACGTCATTGTGCTCCGGAGACTTCTATGAAATGAAATTTGAAATCAAATCTATTCAGAAACTTATTCGAATTTATTCATATTGCGATAATTATTGAAAATGTTTTAAATGTTATTTATTTCATCTTTTATTATTTTATTTAACTCGCTCTGTCCATATTACTTTTTAATCATAGATTGTTCCTTACCGTCCATGGAGGTCGTAGAAAATTATTTCTATGAATCACGCATTGAAGCTGTACCAACAGTTGTCGCTTTAAGTGAGGTACACCATCAGTCGAAACAACTTTCTTTCTATTAATTCGACGTAAAATTTTTTAACATTTCACGGCGTAAAGAATTGATTCTCCTTTGGTGTCAGTGTCAAAATAAGTTATAACAAGCAGTTCTTAGCATATATTTTCAATAAATTTTTGTATTGATTTTAAAATAAATATGTTATGCTAAACTTTTTATTATTAAATTAAAGAGAAAAAAAGTTTTTACAATTTGCCAAAAATAGGCATAAATTAAGGAAGAGATTTAAAAATTAAACTGAATCATTTAAGATACCGTGGTTCAGAGATTAGAGCGTTGCCGGTTTGGTAAAAGTCGCGGGTTCGAATCCCACCCGTGTAAATTTTGTAATGTATTTTCACCTATGAAATTAAATTTGAAATCAAATTTATTCAGACACTTATTCAAATTTATTCATATTGCGATAATTATTGAAAATTGTTTTAAATGTTATTTATTTCATCTTTTATTACTTTATTTAACTCGCTCTGTCCATATTACTTTTTAATCATAGATTGTTCCTTAATAATACGAAGTCCGTACGTTAAGAACAACTAACATAAAAGTTTGTCCGGAGATAAGAAACTGAGACTCGAAAACAATTGGAAACAAATGCTACTTTAGCTTACGTGATCTAATATCGCTGGAACTCAACTTTCTCAAAGCGCGATTTGCTCTGATTCGGAAACTAACTTTTTCAGTTCTGTCAGTACGGTAAAAACTTTCGAGATAAAAACCTAACGCATAAGAACAGAGAGAAAGGCATACGCCTTTCTAAATTTTTACTTAATAAACTGTGCTCTAGTCACTATCCTTTACATTCCACTTTCGCTTCTTTAACATGCATAATTTTCTTCCTATACGCGTAATCTGTTGTACTTAACAATTTCAGCATTAGCTCCGCTCAGTAGTCCCGCAGCGTTACCACATTTCAAACTTCGAATTGCACTCTCTTTTGTAAATATCTTTCATTCCGATGACCTCAGTGTCATCGGGCTTTTGCAACCTCTTTACGAAGGAGCTTGGAGTTCTTCTTAAAGTTGTGCGGTAAAATTTTGTCTTCTTCCATTCTACACCTTTCACGCACTTCCTCAATCAATACTTTCGGGTGAACCTTCTGAAGCTTATGTCTTTGTTTCATCTTCTTTCTCATATGCTCATCTTACCAGAAGGCAAGTAGTCTAAATATACTTTCCATAATTCCATACACCTCTTTTGCTATACTAACGTTTCCATCCCAAGGCTCTGCCATACTTCTTTCACACATTTTTTCCTGCCATCGATGATGTCAAGCTTTTTGGCTACCCTAACTTGCTATTTATCCTTAGTTTAATTTAACTTACTGAAACTTGCAACTTCGGACAACAGACCGCCTGTAGTTCTGGTACTGCCGTTCGGTAGTGGCAACGCGCCCGCGAACAGGCTCCTACATTTAGTAATCACTTCATAGAGATCCATTCTCAGGTCAGCATTCCTGAACACTCGCGTATTCATCACCTGTTTGTGCGACTGCGACCAATGGTCATCGGGAATACATCGATTATTCTCCAGTAGATCTCTATTAAGGTCTTTATCTTACCTCCTGTAGTATATATATATATATATATATATATATATATATATATATATATATATATATATATATATATATATATATATATATATATATATATATATATATATATATATATATATATATATATATATATATATATATATATATATATATACATATAGATTTTCTTGTGTGTACAGTATAAGCTTACCAACATCGTTAACCATTTTGTCGACAAACATTCCAAGAACCAACTCACATCCTGGTCTAACCTATACCATCCCATTCATTCAAATCACCAAATCTAAAAATTCTTCTGTTTCGTCTAACCAAATCTAGAACTTCTCTAACATTGTCCCGCATAGACAGCCAAAAGAAGCAGCTTCGTTAGTTCCAATTTAAGGCGATCCCAGAGAAGTCTTGAGTTTACAATTGCATATTTATATTATCAATCATAGCATCGACGCAGGCGCACTCGCTCTCCGGTACTCCGGACCATGTTGCTAACGTCTCATTAGGGACTACTCGTTGCCATTCCGTTCGGTCTTCGAAATCATACGGACCTAATTCTGCTCCTTCATTATTTCCATCAATTCATTCATATTATCTCTCATACCTCCTCCTACATTCCACTCCGTTCACTCAATTCCACAACTTTACTCTCCGTATTCTACCTTCCGACGTATGCGTGGCCTTGGAGGGCACACCCTAACCTTCGTAAGCTAGCCAATTTTTAACCGTGTTTATATTTTTAGCATTACATTTTTTATTAACTCCGTCCCATGTTTTATAGTTCAGAAAAACTGTGTTATCTTATAAAATAGACAAAACAAAAACAGTAAGAATGTAAAATAAGCATTTGATTATAATTAAACACACACTTTATTTCCTAATGATGTTTCCTAAAAATGTTTTTTAATTTATTTAACCCAAAGGTATTTTCACCATACATATAAGGAGCTAATAGCTTCTTGGAACTGATGAAGAGTGAATAAGAAGTAATTTTGGAGTATATTTTTCATAACTTACTCCCATGTATCCGCAATATATTATCTTGAACTCATAACGTTATATTGCTTTGGCAACGTGGCCACATATGCATTTAATCATGCTATATTGGACAAGGACACTATGTAAAATCAAAAAGTAAGAAATCAACCCTTGCAAATTCAAAGTCTAGTTTAAGCAACGTACTGTTTATACACAATATTTATGGTTGGTATTTAAAATAATATTTTATAGTTAAACTTTACAAGATAAGAGAAGAACTTTACAAAGATACAGACATTGTTAAGATTTCAGTGGAGTAAAAATAAATGAATAAGGATCTTTAAGGGTACTTCTCCAATAAATATGGTTATAGTTTACGAGCATACAAACATCACATCAATACCGGTAGATTTGTTAGAATGATTAAAATCTAAGTCGAGGTGAACCACAACTTTTAGAATGATTAAATCAAAAATTCTGACTTAGATATGATAAATAATATGTTATAGAATTATAATCTTCGTGAATATACTCCACTTATGATAAAGATTTCCATTATAGAGATAAGCAGCCACTTTGCCAAAAATGTTCGTAATCGGAAACGTCAAACATGAGGACAAAATACATAAAAAGACGTTCTTAGGAAACCTTCAAGTTCTTTTATTTTATTGCAACCTTGTTTTTATTTCCCTTTACATCATTGGTTTTTCTTTGTTCTTACGGAAAATAAAATAAAATTTACTACTTAATTTCTTTGTAAAATATTTTTAGTAAATATGATTATGAGAGATGTCTGTTTTTTTTTTTTTTATAGAAAAGGGAGGCAAACGAGCAGGTGGCTCACGTGATGGTAAGTGATTACCGCCGCCCATGAACACCCGCAATACCAGAGGCATAGTAGATGCGTTGCCTCCCTTAGAGTGCCCCCCCCCTCCCAGAATTGTGGGAGGGGGTGTGTGGGACTCCGGTTACCTGCACTCACCAGACGAAACGCAGAAGTTTGTTAGACTTCTACTTCACGCCGGTATTTCATGCAACAACAAAAGCTGATGCGTGGCTCTACCACTGAAAGATGTTCAATTAAAAAAATTCAATAAAGTATCAAAATATAAAGAATAAATAAATAGCACAAATAATGAAAGAAATCTATGACAGTATTACTAAGGTCCCAGAAACTAAGTTTTATTTAAATAAACTCTTTTTATCAATTTTCTTTATCGACATTTATACTAATAATTTTACAAGGTAAATGTATTTTTTTTATTTTGTTTTTTTTATTTATACATATAAATAAAATTGAAGTGTCTGCTTTTAATTCCAAGTTAACACTAAATGCATATGAAAGTATGTACGGTATTTACATAATACGGTAAATTTTTCAATACGTCTATATGTCTGTCTTTGTATTCTGGCTATCTCTAAAACAACTGGACTGGTAGTTAATTGACTCAGGCGTTACTTTGCGGAAATTCATTGTAAAGTTGTTATTGAAAAAGTTACTTCGCAACATTCCGCATGCAAATATAAAACGGTATATGTTACCTGGTCCGAACGGAAGAAGAGCACCACCCTCCCTCCCACAGATGCGTGCACTAATTCCACTGTATGCACCACCACCACCACTACACTCAAACCAGTTAACATACCATCAACGAAAACGCGACACGTGTTTCGCCTCGAAACAAGGCATTATCGAGCGAGTAGACTCTACGATGAGCGACCGCAGAGCAACAACTGGACTGGTATTTTATCTGGCAAATAGCTGATTATATAATGAGTTACTGAGGCAAATTTTACTTTAGAAAAATAATTATTGTACTGCAATTACTAGTTGGGAGGTCCGTATTTCTACCTCTCTATTGATTGATTGCCCGCGTCCACTATATTTGGTTGGCTTCAGTGAGGTAGGCCCTTGAACAAGTAACCTATCAACCGGCTTTCCAAGACGGATGAGGGCTTTCTCTTCGCCACTTGCTCCATATGATCTGCGAGGAGCGGGGAAAATTGCGCACCTTTAGTCAGGAATAGTTCTTGACCCGCGTGAAAGCGTATCAGTAATATGGTCTCTTACCAGTTGCGAAAGATACTTTGTACATACTTCCTGTATGGCAAAACACAATATCAAAACTTCTCTTCATCTCGGATGTGAAGGCCAATAAGAACAGTGATAACGGTAAGGCGTAAACACTTCTATCCAAACGGTAAACGAAGTCCAAGTAGACTGACTAGGCCCAAAGCCGTAAAGCGGCTAACTGCTTCGAATTATCTTCGCAAAGTTAGGCTGCCCTGATAAGTATTTCCGAAGGACTTCGGGGAATATCGTGAAGATATAAATAAATATTATTCATCATGCTAATAGCATATTTGCACTACCTACCTACCTACCTACTAGACCTCTGTCTACCCTATTATATATATATTAAAGATTAAATATACGCCTTCGCGTGAAGATAATTATTTTATTTATTTATTGAAAGTATAACATAAACTAAACATTAACGCCTCTAATAATAAAACGATGTACTTCTCTTTTTGCGCATCATACTAGATTCATATCTTTAGAAAAACATTGAAGAGTAGATGGTCCTAATAATTGCAACAAGTGATTCATTTCTTTAAGTACTAGATAACAAGTCACAAGTGGTCGGAATTTCGAGTCATTAGACTCGAGTTCGATCCCCATATATATATATATATATATATATATATATATATATATATATATATATATATATATATATATATATATATATATATATATATACATATATATATATATATATATATATATATATATATGTATATATATATATATATATATATATATACATATATATATATATATATATATATGTATATATATATATATATATACATATATATATATATATATATATATATATATATATATATATATATATATATATATATATATATATATATATATATATATATATATATATATATATATATATATATATATATATATATATATATATATATATATATATATATATATATATATATATATATATATATATATATATATATATACATATATATATATATATATATATATATATATATATACATATATATATATATAGTGACAGGAAAACACATTGACGTCCTACATCGCGCTATCATCGCACGTTCGCACGATTACATGCATATATACGATTACCGATAGCGCACATTAGTGGAGGAGACGTCCTCCCCAGGTCACGATCGACCTGGCCGGTAGCTACCCTTTACCAGGGTACATCATCCGATACACTGGTGACCCCGACGTGATCTCACCGCCAACCGACGGTGACCACTGAAGAACAACGCAGCGAGCTTCTCCAACAACATCGATGTCAAGCTGTCCGCACTTCCGACCTCCAGTCTCAGCAGGGGAGTGATGTGGCGACATCTATGTCTCTACATTGGAAGCTCGCTAGTGGTGGATTCAGGAAACACATTGACGTCCTACATCGCGCTATCGAAGTTCGCACGATGACATGCATATATACGATTACCGATAGCGCACACTGTGGAGGAGACGTCCTCCCCAGGTCACGATCACCCGACCTGACCGGTAGCTACCCTTTTCCTGCATCACCTCATCCGCTACACTGTTGACTCCGACGTGATCTCACCGCCAACCGACGGTGACCACTGAAGAACAACGCAGCGAGCTTCTACAACAACATCGACGTCATCAACGCAGTCACAGCACCGGACTACTGTCGGCACAACGCGTGCTAGGAAGCACGCGTTGTGCCGACAGTATTCCTGTCAGCCACTGAGGATCATCAACGGCGGGCCCCTTCTCCTCAAGCTGACACTGCGGCATCGGCATTGTGACCATACATCTCGACTCACCGTAGATCTGGTCACAGCCTCTCACCGCAACGCCAGATTGCTCAACGTCAAGCTCTCCGCACTTCCGACCTCCAGTCTCAGCAGGGGAGTGATGTGTCAACATCTATGTCTCCACATTGGAAGCTCGCTAGTGGCGGATTCAGGAAAACACATCGACGATACGATTACCATAGCGCACACTAGTGGAGGAGACGTCCTCCCCAGGTCACGATCACTAGACCTGGCCGGTAGCTACCCTTTTCCTGGGCACATCTTCCGCTACAAAGAATTGTTTGAAATTCAATTCAAAGTACGTTAGATATAGTACTGATTAGTACTGTGAATTTGCAATATTCGAAAACATTTTTGATCACACTTCGTGATACTATATTATATGTATACACATCACAGTCTAAAAATAAACTTTCAAACTTGCAGTAACAAAATTGAAATTTAAACAATGGATTAAAAATTTTTGAGGATTAAGGAAAAAATAAGAACTTGTATTTCCGGATTTGTTATTGACATAAAGATGTTAAATACTTATTTTATATGCATAAAGTATGAGTATGATGTAGCTAAAATTCGACAAAAGAGGTAAATTGCGGCATTCGTACGGTCGGAAACATAATAGACAAAGCGCAGTAACTGCATGACTTTTCCGTTTTACTACTCGCACACAATGGGTTGAATAAACAGTAATGAAACGTCGGGAGCAACAGGATTATTTAATTTCTTTTCGCAGATATTCTAATGTTCATTTTCACCTCATAGTCGTACAAAAAATAGAATGAACGTAGAACATTATGAATTTGAATGTACTACTTAGAATAGGAAAATTATGGACGACAACTAAGAATACTTATTCCCTGCAATACTAAAGAAATTCGAAGTTTATTGGGAAATATCACAGACATTGCTCTGATACAAAAGTAAGTAGCTAAAACACTTGTGTTTTGGACACAAATCAACGAAGTTGCCATAAACACCAAGACTAATATGTAAAACTTGCCAAAACACCAAGAATAATGTAGATAAGGTGGTTTTGGTGGCACTCATCCACGGATGTCATCACAATAATATATCCTTATTGCCATAGGTTTATTCTAGAGATTACAAAATTGGTGTACTTTATTTTTTTCAACACTATGCTTTAATTTGGAGTATACCTCAAGATATAAGCGGCCTTCTACGAACTTACTTAACTTTTTAGTTATGATAAACATTTACATATATGAGGTCTGTAATAATCAAATAAAAATGCTGTATATTTTCCAACCTATGACAAATTTTATGCATATGTAACGAGACTGTAGTTCATAAATATTATTTAATGTGAAAACGAATTTAATAAATTAACATAAAATTTTACCCAAATTTTTTATGTAGTTTTTAAGTGTGTTAAGTCACGATAGCCGAGTTGTTGGGTGGTCGGAATTTCGAGTCAATAGACCCCAGTTCAATCCCCATTTGGTAGGCTCGTACCAATGGGTTTATCAAAAACTTATGTACGAATATCGATGGCTTGGACATAAAGACGGCGACGGGCTCACCGCCTGTCACGTTGTCCCGAAAATATCTTCGGTGGAAGGTGGGTCAAAGGGACTTAATTGTCTAGACTCGACCTCTGTCTACCCCTGTATTGGGAATTTCGTGAAGATATTTTTTTATATTTTTTTTAAAGTGTACGGTACTTTAACAAACCACAGATCGTCACAAACGCATTGTGTTGACGTATTCATATTCATTCTGTAGTATACAGAACGTTCATTTAAATGGTATTTCCGGACATATTTCGTGTTTGCACCTTTTATATCCATTTCTGAGCATAAATTAAAACTTGCCAGTTTTTAAGCATATTACTAGTATTATATTTAAAACTCATCTTTTTAAAATTAATGTAGATTGTTCATTGTGCAGACCTCTGTCTACCGCAGTAATATATATCTTCACGCAATTCCCAATATAGGGGTAGACAGAGGTCTAGTCTAGGCAATTAAGTCCCTTCAACCACCTTCCACCGAAGATATTTTCGGGACAACGTGACAGGTGGTGAGCCTGTCACCGTCTTTATGTCCAAGCCAACGATATTCATACATAAGTTTTTGAAAAACCTATTGGTACCAGCCTGCCACCCGGGGACCGACCGTCTCTCGACTAAAAATTCCGACTACCCAACCACTCGGCTATCGTGACTTCTTAGTAATCGGGAATTGGGTAAATAAAATACATTTAAATTATAATCGCATAATCAATTCAAAAATCTCTCCGTATGTAATTTAGGTACAGAATTGTGAGATCGCCGTAGTGTACAATAATTGATTATTATTCGTATCAGCGATAGCAAATTAAACGCAATTTACATAAACGAATTCAAAATTTATCATGCTTATTGATAATGCTGATTGACAGATTGAAAATTAAAGCTTTACTTCGGCATATAAATTGGAGCTAGTGTAGGCAAATATACTAGTACATTAGTTGTTTATTATAAACTTTATTTTAAATTCCCTTGGTTATAAACTCGTTTATTGTTATTGCTGTTTAATATATTTTTGCATATATCTAAATACTTGATACAAATTAACTACCACCACAATCGTAAATAAAGTATTGAAATTAAATAACAAATGTATTCTTTAATGATTTATGTTATTGTTTTTGATTTGATAATGCAAAAAATCTTACTTCTGAGCGATATTAATAATAAATATTACTTGTTACATTTTATAAATATACTATTAATTGACTTTATAACATAGTCTAATGACGGGATTCAATTACATGATGTCATGTTTACCAGACCATTATCTTGAATCGTTAAGATAACCTTTTATTCCTTCCTTCTATATCGGTCTATGTATCTTAGTATTAAAACTCAACTTGCAGATGATTTGTTTTCCCTACTGGGAAAAATGAGGTCTAAATGATTAAGTCTCTTCGACCTAAGCCTATTTGGGACACCGTGACGGGTGAAGGGCGAAGAGCCTATTGTTGTTGTAATTTAGTAAAAATGTAGTGTATTTTATTTCATAAAATCGAGATAAAATATATTGGACCATTTTTATGAAGTAAAATATATATTCTATGAAGTCAAATTAATGTCAGACTAAATAAATATCTGACTTTCTTTTAGTTCCAAAATAATGAGATTTATGGAGTAAAAGCAAATTTGTATTTTATAGGATTCGGGTGGGATCATTATTATCATATGTTTAAAAAAAATCAAGTTAAGTGACAACGGCCTAATGGTATAAGAGGCGAACTGCGAAACATAATGTCTCAGATTTGGGCCCGCCATTCGACTATTGTCTTGAACCACACCAGAAACAAACCAGAAACAAGCTTAGTTAAATGGTTAATAGGAGTGTTATTTGACATTGCTATTATTCTTTTTTAATATCATCAAATGAAAGACTTTTCCACTCGGGTTAAATTAAATAGTTTACACAACTTTATTTTATTTCATTATTGTTCACTAAGTGTTTGAAACTAAACAGTATCTATTCTTCATAATTATTTTTTTTTCAACGGTTCTTTGTTAAAACGATTAAAAACCACATTGCCATGAGAGTTCATACACCACACGGTCGGCGTGCAATCCACCGCTTTATGAATGCGTTGAAACCTTCACCCACCTATATTCCGGTCAGTTTCGGCCAATACGTAACAATAATAGAGCAAATACGAAATCGGTCTCAATATGTTGAAAAGCGTATATAGTTAGTACCCACGTTAATAATTTCCGAAATTTTTTTTTTTTCTTTAACATTTGTCTTTTCTTTTATTCTGGTTTTCTTCTTTAACTATGTTAACTTTAACTATGTTGCGTGACTTTACGTCCTTTATGTATTACGTGCAATGTCCAATGTGCAAATTATCCATTACCAAAAATCCAAAAACTTAATATAAGCCTGATGATGCCGTAAGGCGATACCGGCCAGTTAAGTAAAAATAATCGAAATATAGATATATATATATATATATATATATATATATATATATATATATATATATATATATATATATATATATATATATATATATATATATATATATATATATATATATATATATATATATATATATATATATATATATATATATATATATATATATATATATATATATATATATATATATATTTCGATTATTTTTAACTTAACCGACCGGTATCGCCTTACGGAATCATCAGGCTAATATTAAATTTTTTATGTTTATACTACCCACAATAAATGAGAAACATAGTTTAAATCAAAAATTATAAGTTAGTAGACGGTAGGTAGAAATTTAGGGATAACATACCAAAAACATTGCCACTGATTTCGAGAAAAATATTAAATTAAAATGTGTAAAAATATGTAAGTAAATTACGAAATTAAAATGTGAATAAATAATTAAGTTATAATGTATTATAAATATAAATTAAATAAATTAGATATGTCAGCTTTTAATATTAAATTAACAATTATATGTATTAGTCACTGTAGTTATATGTCATTGTATATGACAAACAGGCAGATCTTTTAATATTAGAATAAAAGAACACATCAGATGTTGGACTCAAAAGAAAAATGATTCCACATTCGCATTACATTTAAATGACCACCAGCACCACTTCGATGCCAAACTTGACCTTAAAGTTTTACACTTATGCCAGAAAAGTTTGAAATTAAATGCTATAGAGGCACTTGAAATAAATAAGTTAAATCATTTTAGACCTGACTTAATTCTGAACGTCCAAAGGGACATAAATCGATCACCGTTGTTGACATATTTCGTTACCTAATTCACATCAATATAACATTTATAAACAATTAAACTCAATCTATTAATTTTGACATATAACAAAATAATGACATATAACTACAATGACTAATACATATAATTGTTAATTTAATATTAAAAGCTGACCTGTCTAAATTATTTAATTTATATTTACAATACATTATAACTTGGCCCACACAGCCCCCTCCCCCAATTCTGGGGCACTCTATGGGAGGCAACGCATCTGCTAAGCTTCTGGTGAGCGTGAGCGTGAGCGGATTTCTTCTGTTTTCGCAGGTATCGGGCCTCGAGGCTAGCGTCATTGCCCGGGCATCTTCTCAGGGGGCTGCTGCTCCCCCGGTCCTGGGTACCGCTTTCTGCGGTATATATGTAGAAGTGTTGCGTATTTTACGCCGTGCGTCGGGTCTTTCACTCTTCCCCGTCCTCCCCCTCAACGAGGTCTGGTGGTGGCTGCAACAATTCCCTACGGAGAGGTCGCCGCTCTGGTGGTCGAGCGTGCTGCGGCAGGAGGTCCGATAAGGACGCCAGGTCGCGCAGGTGTTCATGTGGTCCATTTTCAGCGCGGTCATATATTTTCCGCGCCAAATGGACCACAAAGACATGAATTGATTCGATTTTAAGGTCTCTGGCGATGACGTCATTCCGGACGTAACGACCAGCTCCCACAATCGCTCTTAGGGAAATGTTTTGCTGAACCTGCAATCTTTTCCGCTGTGCGGGAGATGTTAACGCGTACCACGCTGGTGCAGCATATGTGATTCGCGAGTGGATGTAGGTCTTGTAGATCCCTACCTTGGTCTTCGTTGGCAGGTTGGATGCCAGAACCGGACGGATGACCGCCCTCGCAGCTCTTGCGCGCTGTATGACGTATGCGACCTGGGGGGTCATACGTAGAGAGCGGTCAATCTGGCATCCAAGGTAGGTCACAGTCTTCTTCCACTCTACATCTTGGCCTCGGAGCTTGAGTGGTGGTGGTACGCGTCCCTGTCTGTTGACAATTATGGCGCATGTCTTGCCAACGTTCACGGCCATGCGCCATTTGTCCAGCCATTCAGGCAGCAGGTTCAGCAGACACTGCATCCTCCTGGCTGCAATGTTTGCCCGACGGGATGACGTGACGGGACGACGTGACATCTTGTTCTCATTTTTGGACGCGACCTTCAAGTGTGGGGATGTCGTTGGTGTAAACTGCGTACAGGTGCGGAGAAAGACAGCTGCCTTGTGGCACTCCTGCCTCTATTCTTCGTGCTGCCGAGTCGATCCTCTCGACGCTAACACAGAAGCTTCGTCCCTCCAGAAATGACGCCACTAGTCGTATGAGCGCTGGCGGCGTCTTGGTGTTGAAGATCAGCTTGTAGATAAGACCCGTGTGCCACACCCGGTCGAAGGCCTTCTCTATGTCGAGAAAGACCCCCAGACAAGAGCGGCCGCGATGGGTTTCGGCCGCTAGGTAGTGTAGCACTCGGGTCAGCTGCGCCGTGGTGGAGTGGCCGCTGCGGAATCCGAATTGCTCCTTTCGGAGCTCTGCGTGTGGACGCAGTCTCCGCAGCAGCAGCCTTTCAAACAGCTTTGCTACATACGACAGTAGCGTGATGGGACGGTAGCTTGCCGGGTGTCTTCTGTTTTTACCCGGCTTCGGCAGCACTATGATCTTCCTTCCTTCCACTTGGAAGGGTAATGTTGGGTGTGTAGCACCCCGTTGAACAAACGGTCAGTGCTACAACCCCTTTCCTAGGCAGCTGTCTTATTGCAGTGGTGGTGATGCAATCGTTGCCCGGCGCTTGCCGGGCAACGATTGCTTCACCGTCAGCACAGGAAAACGGCACACATCACGAGTGCCGTTTTCGGCATCACCATCAGCACAGGAAAACGGCACACATCACGAGTGCCGTTTTCCTGTGCTGTCCACAAGTGGGCAAATGGGCTGTGGTGTGCGCGAAAGCTGTCGGGTGAGCTGGTAGAGTGAGGCTGGGTGTTCCGAGGCCTCCTCGATGCGAGCGTTCCACGACTCGCCTCGGAAGGCCTTTATCCCTTCCGACAGCTTTTCGGTAATAGCATTGAGTTTCGTCTTTATTTTTGAACATCTGGTTCTAGCCCAAAGCTTCCTAGTGGATCGTTTCTCCTCTAGGAGAGTTTTGAGCCTCCGTGGGAGTACCTCCCCACGGTGCGTGTCAGGTATTGTCCTGGTGGCCGCTAGATACTCTTGATGTATCTTTTCACAGATATATTTAGCGGCCACTTCTACCTCTTCTACTGATGTTATGTTCGCACCGTAGGTAAGGTTCGCCAGCGCTCTTCTGTATTGCTCCCAGTTGGTCTTCGTACGGAGGCCCCGGGGAACTACGGAGTCGGCGCTGGTCGACATGGTGATGAGGATTGGTAGGTGCTGCGTGTCCAGGTCATACAGCACCTCCACTTGGACCGGGTATGTGATTCCTTGGTAGAGAACTATATCCAGGACATCCGGCCGATGTGTTGTTATCGTGGGGATATGTGTGGGAGCTCCTGGTCCCAACACTTCATATCCCCCTTCTTCGGCGTCTTCAAACAGTCTCCTGCCGGCGGGGTTCATGATGCGCGAACCCCATGCAAGGTGTTTGGCATTAAAATCTCCTGCCATAATGACAGGAGAACTGTTGTCCATGACGGCTCGGATGTCCGAGGATCAGAGAGGAGGGCCGGGTGGGCGGTACGCTGCGTAGATCTTTATCTCCACACCGGCCATCTTCAGGAGTATCCCAATGCTCCTGGTTGAGATGAATGGCAGCAGCTCCAATTCTTCATGCAAAATGCCGTGCCTCTGTAGGCCTTTCCTTCGGGAGAGACCTCATCGCGACGATACACGAAGAAGTTGGGGATCTTGAAATGGCGTCCGGGTCTGAGTTTAGTCTCCCCTAGCAGCACGACCTGGATTCCGTGCTGCTGCACCATAGTTCGGAGACTAGCGGCTTGTTGTTGGATGCCGCCTGGGTTCCAGTACATTGCCCGGGGCTCAGCCATTTCTTGCCATTATCAGGTGTGTCAGGGCTGTAAGAATAGCTGTGAGTGGGTCAGCTCCCGTGGTCATCGCCGCTAGGACGTCGCCTAGGATCTTCATGACGACTGTGACCAATTGTGCTAGTGCAGCCTCGATCGTGGTCGGCACGGATGTAGTTTGAGGGGGGGAGGCTTCGGTTCTCCCCCTTGAGGCTTGTGCTCTCGGAGCTAGGTGCTGCACGCGCACATGCTGAGATACAGGTCCTGGTGTGTTGGCAACTGCTGGCCCTGGCTGGATGGTGGCGATGGGAGGGGGTATGGGTGTGGAGGTCACCCTGGCCTCGGACTTGGCCATCTTTTTCTTCTTCTTCTTCCCCCTCCTCTTTCTCTTAGTGGAGAGGGGCCTCCCCTCTCCGTGGCCTCGTTAGCCGGCGGTTGCAGAGTTGTGACCGCCGCTATTTTTCCAGGTTTAGTGGCTGGTGCCACTTCTGTTGCCACCTCCAGGCGCCGCGGCTGTCGCGGCTGTGGCTGGGGTCTCGCTTTGGGTGCGCCCTCTGCGCCTGGTGGTGCACCTCTGTGCGTGTTTTGCCGCGGCGCATGCGCCGGCTGGGGAGGGATGGTAGGGGGCATTCTAATACCCCTCTTACGAGCAATGCGCTGAATAACAGCGCATCTTCGGTCATTTGCCGAGTGCGCCTTACCGCAATTGGCGCACTTCGGTGGCCCATCCCTGGGTTTGGGGCAGTCTGATGCAACATGATCCCCGGCGCATCTGACGCATTTTACAGGGCGAAAGCAGTTTGCCGAGGAGTGTCCGAACCGCTGGCAACGGTGGCATTGAGCCGGGCCTTCCCTGCCTTGCCATGCCCCAATGGTTACTCCTGGCATGTAGAGGAGCTCGTGTACATCATACAGCCTCTTGAGCTCCTCTTGGCTAAGGTGGTGTAACTTCACGTGGAAAAGGCAACCCGGTCTCCCTTTCTTTGGGGGGATTGCCCTTACGAAGGTAACGGGAAAACCCAAGCCCTTGAGGGCCTCCTCGATGTCCTCGGGGTGTGTATCCGCTGGTAGCCCACGCAGTCCCACCTTAGTGGGCAATTCAGCGGTTGGTGCATAGCAGTACCATGCGAGCGCTGCGTCCTCCTTGCCGCGCTCCGTTAGGTACCTCTGCACCTTCCGGTATTCGTCAGCCGAATGCGGGCGGAATCTTACTCCTTTCCCGAAGGGGCGCGCATTCGGCGCGTGCCCTAAAATGTAGGGCACGGAAATATTTTGCCCTCTCTGGTAGGCTTTCTGAGTAAACTCAACCTTCAGAACTTCGACCGAGTTCTTCGGAGCGACGGGTGCCGTGGTAATAGTACTAGTTAAAACTTTCCTTATTCACCGATTGCACCGCTACACAAGCCCGAGCTTCTGGTATTGCGGGTGTTGATGGGCAGCGGTAATCACTTACCGTCACGTGAGCCACCAGCTCGTTTGCCTTTTCTATTAAAAAAAAAACTTAATTATTTCTTCACTTAATTTCCCATGCTCAGCTCCTTCTATACTCTTTCCACAAAAAATATCAAATTAGTTGATGTAGAACGCTTAACAAAGAACCCATGTTGAAAATCCCCAATTAACTGTTTTATATGCCATTGTAAATCATGGACTATTACTGACTCAAATAGTTTTCCCAAAATGGGAAGTATACTGATAAGTCGATAGTTAGAAACATCACCAGTATCACCGCTTTTATGGATAAGAACAATAATTGCATCTTTGCATCTATCAGGAAAAACTCCTTCAGAAAGTGATCGATTGTATATTGTATGAAGAGGTTCCGAAAAAATTATGGAACATTTTTTGAAAAATATCGGAGGTATTCCATCAATTCCTGTTGCTTTTGAAATATTTAGCGATTTAAGGTGTTCTTCAATTTTATTTTTTGGTATATATATACTACTTAAACATTGAGAGTGATTAATGTTACTTGTCCTACATATATTATACTGTGAGGCATAAGACTCGTTAAAACAGATTTAAAATGTTGGACAAATAAATTAGCTATATTGTCTCCATTATTAGCCACTTTGTTTTTAAAATGCATTTGCATTGGTAGTACGCTTTTATTTGTGCGTTTATTTTTGACGTATGCCCAGAAATATTTCGGAATTTTTAAAATATTATTTTGTACATTATTTAAATAATTAGAGTAACTCTTATTCATAAGTTTATTTGCACGTGTTTTTAATATTTTATATTCATATTCATCAAGTTTATTTTGGTACTTTTTAAATTTTCTACGACATTTTTCCTTTTCTTTTAACATCTTTATAAGATTTTGGGTATACCATATTGGATACTTGTGTTTAAAACTCTTTTTAAAAGGAACAAATTCGTGTATCGTTCTTTGTATGTTATTATAAAACTTTTCAGTAGCATCGTTAACTGAGTAGCACCTATTCAATTCTAGTTCCCATTCTACGGTACTTAGTGAACTAATTATTTTACTATAGTCTGCTTTGTGAAATTGATAGACCATTTTACTATTGTAATGCTGTTTATTGATTTTGATAAAAGTAAAGTCTATTTCGAGAGGTGGATGAAATTTATCAACTTTTGAAAATATGTCAGTTGCTTTTTTAACTGTAATAGGGTAAGGAATATTTGTTAAAACTAAATGCAATATTTTTTCTTGGTCATTTTTAATCAAATTATGCTGAGTTAGATTGTAACTTGTAGTAAAATCTATAAAAATCTGATTAAGTTTTAAACTTGATCTGTAAATTTGCCTTACTCGTAGATAAAATGAGTCTAGTAACCATTCTGTCTTGCCCAAGTTAAAATCACCCATTAAAAGAACAGAGTCTAGACTATCAATAAAGTCATCCAAACAGGAAGTAAAGAGGGTGAGGAGGTCAATGGAAACAGGAGGAGGTAAATAAACAGCACATATGTGAATAGAGTAAGTTGGTGTTAAAACTAGTGTTACCCACAAATCTTCACATGAGCTTTCAAATGAAATATATCTTCTGGAGTTAATGGTCTTATTCACTGCTATGAGGACTCCGCCCTCCTTACCAGAGAAAAATGTATTAGATTGTCGATCTCTCCTGTATATTCGGTACATACTATCAAATAATTCAGCGTCGTCAATTGAGTCATTAAGCCAGGTTTCAGTGAATATTATGACATGAAAATTTCAAAGCAGTACTTTTTTATATATATCCTGTAACTTACTACGAACACCCACATTTTGATAATATATATATATTTAATTCAGAGAATCTAAAAGTAATATTCCAAAAACTTTAATAACTCCACAGACTGAAAACAAAAAACAAGACTTAGTTAAGTAAGATTTTGTAGTGAATCTAAATGTGTAATAATACGTGCTGGAGATGATTCATTCTTTAGGACAAAAATCTTGCCACTGCGCACCCATACAAGCCTAAAGTAAGTTCTCTAGCTTTCAGTCGTGTAGCCGCGTGCAAGGCTTTATTGGACGGAGTTAGATGCTCGCTGATATAAACTGGTGACTCAGAATCTCCATATCCCAGGAGTTTGGTATTTAATTTTGTTTAGGATTAGATTTATTATATTTGAATACGGCTGCCAGTAAATTGTCCCGTTTTATTTGAGTAGAAAGCTTGCAGACTACTGTTCGTGGTACATTAGATGATGCGTTGAGTTTTTGCACCCGGTTACAAGCTAAAACATCGTTTTCTGATAAAGGAAATGACACCACTTTTCCTAGATTTACTAACATATTTATAAGATTTTCCTGTCTATGTTCAGGTAGGCAATGAATTTCTATATTTGATTAGCGGGCAGATTGTTCCTTTTGCAATAGTATCTCCTCCAAATTTTTAATTTTGTTGATCATACAGTCTTTTTCTATGCGAAGAATCGTGGTTTCATCCGATAAAGATTTTATTTTTGCACTTAAATCATCGTATTGAGAACTAATAAATTTTATAGTTTCTTCAAAAGAGTGTAAATCCTGACGGATACTCAAGAACTCTTCATTAAAAACCTCGCGTATAATTGACCGCAATTCATTACGAATATAGACATTTAACTCTGAGCGAGATACACAATCATGTTGAGTGCAGGGGGTTCCGTAGTCTCGAGTGATATTATCATGATGGCGTCTAGTAGTTACGTTATGTGCATCTTCCAGGCTATCATTGCAGCTCATCGCCTTAACTGGTGTCCCATCATTCTTACCCTGTTTACGCGACATAGACAACTGTTGTATCGAACAATCAGGACATTTCCAGTTTCTTTGTTTTTTATAATTATCTACGTTTAAGTTGACACATAAGTAATGAAATTGTTTTCAACACGAAGATTGTGTGCAACTTATTTTTTCTGACGGCTTTATAGCCTTTTTACAACCATTACATGGTGTATTCATTTTTTAAAAAGAAAGAAGTTGTATAATATGGAAGAAACAAATTAATAATATTAATATTCAAACCAGATAGTTGACACGATGTACAGGTATTTCTTCGAGTTAAAATACATATTAAATAGGATTGAATTAAGAAATATATTCAATTTGAAACTTGTTAATGTTCGAACAATATATAAACAGCTTTTAACGTACATGCCAATTGTAAGACTTTTATTTGTGAAAATACCAACATTGCACAAAAAAAAAAAAAAAAAACAAAACGAAATGTTCTTTTCTAAATCTACACTACACTTTAAAAACGTTTACTGTTTTGTGTCGTGTGGGGAATCACCCAGATAAAGTTCATACAAATTTCACTGCACATTAGATAACTATTTACCAATCATAAGATTTTTTTTACAGAGACATTATTAGACGTTTCGCGTCACGTGACGATATGATTTATAACTCTAATATATATATATGTAATAATAATATACAAGTGTCACGATCCCTACATACTTCTTTCGCTTCTTTCAGATTCATCATCTTCTTCATATATGCACGTCTAGGTATCCGAGTACTCTTGACCCTCTCCTCTTCGAGCAATTTGCTCACATGGTCTTCGAAAGTTAGTCTCGGTCTACCTCGACACCTTTTAATATTAACTTTCGCGCTATATATTTTCTTCACCATTTGGTATTCACTCATTGGCTCAATGTGCCCAAACCATCGAAGCACGCCCTTATCCATTTTGTGACAAGGTCATCTTTCAAACCTGCCATATTGCGAATCTCTTCGTTTCACTTTCGGTCGGCCATGGTAAGGCCGCACATTTTACGAAGAGATCACATCTCCACTGCATTCAACCTGCTTTTATGCTTCTTGTGGCATACCCAGGTTTCGCTGCCATATAACAAAGTCGGTACCAACACTGCGTTATGTATTGCAAGGGGTGCACTTTTACTTTAAAAAATCAATAAAAGTCCTAAAAGTGTACAATGTTTCATTGCTAGCGCATGGACTTTGGGTTAGAAGTTGGATAAGCTTCTGTCATAAGAAAAAAAGAGAGATTTAGTTTTTTTTTGTTGCAAGGGGGATCCGGTGGCTCAGAGATAGGAGCGTTACCACGGTACGTACCACGGTCGCGGGTTCGAATCCCGCAAAGCTGCAAAACAAATCATTAACTTAAGTAGCGCGGCGACGGGCAATTGTGCCTAAGGTGTGGTGTCTGATACTGCGATTGCCAACACATAGAAGTGAGAATGGGGTATTTGGTTACTTACATGTAAAATAGTTTTATGTAAACATTAAAAGTGGAATAAACCAAACATTTTAAGAAGTACGTATTGTTGAAATAAACATCGTAATTAAAATCTCAAATTGGAAGAACCCTAAATTGTTCTTTGAGATTCTTTGAAAAACCCCATCTAATTATGAACGTATTACGAATACATTTCTTTTATAACTACGTTTTATTTTACCGGGACTCTATTTCCTTAAGTATTGGGAGCCAGAAGCTTTTCTTTAAATCCATTGTCTTTCATTGTTGAATTGTACTCTTGAATCGCATGCAATTTGTCACGAAAATTGCTTTTCTCATATTAAATTACTTTTATATTACTGGTAATAAATTAGAAATATTGATTTATTTAAATAATTTTAACTAAATAGTTAAGCTATGATTGCTATTGCTAAAAAAATTTTTGCCATAATTTCGTACGAATGTATTTAATATTTCTAAACCGCTAAATTTTTAATAATCATTTTCATTCAAGATTTATTTTATCTTCGCGCATTAACCAGTAGAGGTGAAGCCAGACAGATGACAGATGGTATGCCTGTCGGAATCTTAATTTCCAAGCATATGATGTAAGTCATATATTAGTTTTAAAAAAACTGATTGGTACTGATATACCTCCTATACATTGAATGGGTCATCAAAATGTGGTTAAAAATTCTGAATGCAATAAAAATACATTCACATGAAATCGATCTGACTTATGTGTCACAGCTTAATTTTATTTGGAAATCTACGTGGAGGCGGCGGGTGTTGCATTAACCATGTCAGTAATCGTTATATAGAATATAGGAATCTTAAGACATGTGTGACATAAACGTTACCATTGGAAAGCCATAACTATTGAGGGTCGGTGGTTTATAAATGATGCCTTCAATGAAATTGTTTATTATTTTAATTATTAAATAAAATAATTTTCTCATTAATCATTATAGTGACACTTCACACAACGATTTACAAAGGTAAAGAGAATAGAACAGTGTTGCAAACATAAAACTAACAATAGACAACAATGCATTATAGAGACACAAAATACATCCTTTAGTCATTTAGACTTGTTCAATATTTAATAGTAAATTTGAATGTGGAATAATGAGAAATATTTATTTTATCACAGATACTGATATTTGATATCACAATTTTATATCAAAAGTTGTCAGTAGCTTCTAAAGCTAAGTACAAACATATTAAAAGAATTGATGAAAGGCAAGTTTATCTACCTTGTGGTCTATCAGACACGTCGGATGGGATAAGAGTTAGAACAGCGACATTGTTTCTTCTTTATATCTATAATATTCATACAAAATTGTCGTACATTATGTCATACAAAACGGTCAAATTGGATAAAATTTCGTGGTATTATCTTGAAATTTTATCCAATTTGACGGTAAAAGACATAACTGAGAGTAATCCCTTTTTTGAAGAAATTCTCTTGTCGCCACAATCGCTATTGGAATTGTAAACATCGAGCCACTTTTAGTTTATTGTTATTCTGGAAGCTTTTAGGAGGAAAAAATTGCTTCAAACTTGCTTGGCTTTTACTATGCAATTTTTTATTGATTTTTGGTGTGAAACATCTATAGCCGCACGTAAAACCGATTTCTGGCGTGGCGACGCTTTCCGTGGCGACGGTCCGCCAAACAATGGCTTTCGTATATCGTGTAACGTAATTTACACCCTATCACCTGATAGTTAAGGTTAATAATTAAATACTGAAATCCTTTTTTTTTAGATTAGTGTACCATTGTTCATTGGATTAATCATATTAAGAATTAGCAATTATTGAAAAAAATCTAAATACTCAGGAGCGCTCTTGTACTCTTGTTAGAATATCATAAAATATTATTAAGATTGACAGATGTTTTAAAAAATGCTCCGAACTCTGAACGATTATACATAGAACAATATTATAGCAAACTTATAGTAAAGGGATTATAAAACCATGGATTTTGAAGTTAAAAAATTTAATACTTAATTGAGTCTAGTTTTTACATAAAAAACAAAAAGTATATAATAAAATATCATTACGGCGAAAGGTACTGTTTTTCTGCAAAATAAAAAAACACCATAAATTAAACAGAAATCTGCGTATTGAAAAAGCAAATTGTTTATAAGCGACATCTAGAGGATTATATCAATAATAATATGTTATAACAACATTACTTTGTCATGAATTTTAAGAATTTCAAATCGTTTCGCTAGATGTCGCTTCAAAGTAACATAAAATACAAAACATATATAGGCTCACTTGTGAACCGAATTGTTGGCGTGGCGACGGGTCGCCACGCTATACTAAGGTATACATATATATATGTATACATTTTGTTATTTTGTTTTACATAACATATGTTATTGTCAATGATATTTAAAATTTTATTTACTTTATTGTAGTATTATATTGGTCTTCCGCTTTGAGATAGCAAGATTTGTTATTTTGCCTGATATTTGCATTGCTCAAAGTTTTTACATAGTCTCTTATTCTTTATAACGTCCATCGGAGCAATCTTGTATGCAGATACGTTGCCAAGTTTATGTCTTTATAAATAAATTCAATATAAAAGCAATTTTACGTTCCAACAACCACTAGATTAAAAAGAAAACAGATTAGCATAGTCTGAAATTTAAAACTTTTTCTTCAAATTGGATCGTAACCAATTTAAGTAATATTTCAAAATATTCACCAAAATATAATATTTATAAAATTTCCTCATCTAGTCATCCGCGGTGAAGGCCTTGACACAGACCACTTCCTGGTCATAGCCCGAATATATGGCCTCTATAAACGATGGCGACACCGAGGAGCTGAACCTACGAGTGTTTTGGACAGAATAAAAGTGGAAAATCTGCAAGAAAAGGATAAGAAAGATATGTAGAGAAACTGTTAGAAAGTTTTAAAGGCATAGAAGAGATATGGCTGATTGAAGATTTGTGGGAGACATTTAAGAAAGGAGTCGTAAATGTTGCTGTTGAGGTATGTGGAGTAGCTAAACGAACGAAAGGAAGAAAAGGCTGTGCAAGAAAAGAAGAAAGCGTGGTTGGATTAGTTAGCAACAAAAGCTAAGCAAAAACTTCAAAAGGCGACGAATGACGAGATAAAGGAAGCGAGAAAGAAGTATAAAAGATTCAAATCAGCTTCGAACGATGTTGTGACTAGAAAGAAAGAAGAACAAAAGGATGATTTTGATAGGAGGCTCACTGAAGATTTCCAGTCAAACATCAAGTTTTTCTGGAAAACCGTCAATAGAGCCAGAGGAAAAACTTCTACCTCGGAGCTGAATACAATCAGGAGTCAAGATGGGAGCATTATAAAAGGGAAGAATATGTGTTAAAGAGGTGGAAAGAGTATTCTGAATGTTTATTTGAAAGAGAGGAAGTGCAGGTACAACACCTGGCACCTTCCATGGTTAATATAAATGTTGATGAAAGTGAGATAAGCCTGGATGAAATAGTAAAAGCGTTGAAAAGTATGAGATTAGGTATGGCTGCCGGATATGATAGGATTACCGTCGAGAGATGGAAAGTGTGAGAGTGATATTGAAAGAAGAGTGAATGCAGGAAACATGGTGAATGGAGCTTTACACTCCTTTATGAGCAGTCGGATAGTGTCTAACAAGGCTCGTTTGGCTGTGCATAGGAGAGTTTTGGTTCCGACACTCATGTACGGAAGTGAAAGTTGGGTATGGCAGAAGAAACATGAAAGTAGAGTAAATGCAGTTGAGATGAGAGCATTAAGAAGTATGTTAGGAGTTAAACTGAGCGACAGGATAAGGAATAGTGAAATAAGGAAACGTTGTGGTCTGAAAGAAGATGTAGTGCCTAAAATTGAGAAATATGGCTTGGACATAAAGACGGTGACGGGCCTACCTCCTGTCACGTTGTCCCGAAAATATCTTCGGTGGCAGGTGGATCGAAGGGACTTAATTGTCTAGACTAGACCTCTGTCTGCCCCTGTATTGGGAATTGCGTGAAGATATTTATATTTATTTATATTTTATATTTATGTATATAGATAGGGAAAACTTCACACACATTGCTCCGATCCCATCGAAAATGGGTTTTTTTCATTTACCCGACCGGGGACCTCGATATGGCGACACCTTGAAAACTGGTATTTACGCCACTCATCTACCGAGGTCGTCAATTTTATTCCATTAAAACCAATATATACCTATTATTTTCATTAAAACCTTTTTAACATAATCAGTTTCTTTTAATAAAGTATACGCCTAGCAAGGTATGTAATGTATTATTCACATGACTTCATTTTAAAGTAGGATTATTTGGAATAAGTGAAAGGGTACTCTTGATGAAGTACATGTTTTGTAGAGACAGAAAATTTTCATTAGGAATTTTAAAATTTTACTTTTCGTCAAATATTTGCCTAGTATATTTCGATCTGGTCTCTAATAATTTCCGAATTATATACCTCTACCAAAAATAAAAGTAAATAATAAGCAAATTCGACTTGGTAATAGAAATAAATAAATATAAATTCGTAAAAATAAAAAAAATGGAAAACATATTCTTTATTAGAATTATTAACGGGCACGTATATATTGTACTTTATGAGCTCATGCAGCTTAAGCGTTTTGCCTGTGGAGTATTCTCCATAATTGTCTGGTAAGTGAAGTGGCAATAGAATAACAAAAGTGAAAAAAGAGCACAAAAAATAAAATAAATAAATATCTTCACGCAACTCCCAATACAGGGGTAGACAGAGGTCTAGTCTAGACAATTAAGTCCTTTCGACCCACATTCCACTGAAGATATTTTCAGGACAACGTGACAGGTGGTGAGCCCGTCGCCGTCTTTATGTCGAAGCCAACGATATAATTCGTACATACGTTTTTGAAAAACCCTTTGGTACGAGCCTGTCACCTGGCGATCGAACTCGGGTCTCTCGGTTCGATCACCCAACTACTCGGCTATCGTAACTTCTTCGTCCTTATCGTGCCAATGTAGAAAAAGTTATTTCTACGTTGACGCATCCGTTATCACACCTGGGAAACGCAGCAGACGTAACCATGAAAAACTGTATGTGTGCCCTCATCTAAGTAGGTTTAGGTCGGCTTACTGTGTGATAACGGCGTAAGAATATTGCCAGTTCCTTTCTTTCCGTGGATGTCGTAAGATGCGACTAAGGGAAACAGCCTTGAATAGCGTTACGGCAACCGATAGATGGTGGGATAACCATCTATTAAAATATCGGACCAAAATTATTAGACCGAAGATGGGCAGCAGCGTCTGAGGTGCGAGTGGTTAGGTACTGCGATCGCCAATCCGCTTGCCAAGCGTTGCGATTATGGGAAATCTTAAACTTATGTACAGTTTTTTGAAAAACCCATTGGTACGAGCATGCCACCTGGAGATCGAACTCGGATCTCTTGACTCGAAATCCCGACCACCCAACCACACGACTATCGTGACTTAATGTTTTGAAATTTAGGGATATTTTATTCCGTACTTAATAAGAAGGATGAACTGTATCTTGGGTATGGCCAAAGATTAAAGATTTGAGTTTTGTAATAACTTCTAATGTACGGGTAAAAAGAGGTGGTTAGTTCGTACGCTTCTGTTACACGATTATTTAAACAAGAGCAGTATCCATATTCCCAGGTTTCCCAGGTTCCCTGAGACATTAATTACAACTCTGACTAAACGGAGTGACAATAATTACAAGTACTAACGTTTTCGAAATTGGATCATTTCCCGTGGGATACATTTATACGCAACTCTTATGAAGGTCATTAAGGTTCATAGCGTCTCTAGAGTAATCGAGTAGTAGAGTATTTGAATACCTGATATATATACCTTTAACGTTAGAACTATTCCATGACATCTTACAGACTTCTCTCTCTCTCTATCTCTCTCTATATATATAGCAAATAGGCGTATTTATATTATATTGTGTATGTGTCAGATAGATCCTCGAAGAAAATTCGTACATAACAACAGAATTGATTCCACATATGAACAGGGCCACTCGCGTGTAAAACAAGCGCACTGATCTATCCAGTTACGTGTATTGAAGACATATTTTACATAACTTAACTTCTACGAAGAAGATACAGTTTGTATGTAGGTAACCAAACTTCGCTTGGCGTTATAGACCACATTTTTAGTATTTACAAAATCGTTTTTGTATGTTCATATTTTTTCGAAGAAACCAAGTTTTACAAATATACAATGCAAAATACTATGAACAACCGATTAGCCAACTCTTTAAAGTTTAAAGTTACTTTAAGACTGTGTTATTTTTGTTAAGCCGGGGCAATTTGTTTTATTCTCTTACTGTTTTGAACCACGCTAAATTTTACAAACTTACTATGAATAACTTTATAGTATTATTGTCCAGGTAAAATGGAAATGAATAAATGTATGTGTAAGTAGTATTTTTAATTATTATTTATTAAAATTAAATTTGTAAATAAAATTTTTAATATATAATATATATAAATTAAAATAAAAAAGTCACGATAGCCGAGTGGTTGGGTGGTCGGAATTTCGAGTCAATAGACCCGAGTTCGATCCCCAGTTGGTAGGCTCGTACCAATGAGTTTTTCAAAAACTTATGTACGAATATCTTTGGCTTGGACATAAAGGCGGCGATGGGCTCACCACCTGTCACGTTGTCCCGAAAATATCTTCGGTAAAAGGTGGGTCGAAGGGACTTAATTGTCTAGACTCGACCTCTGTCTACCCCTGTATTGGGAATTGCGTGAAGACATATTTTTTTTATTTTATTTTATTATAAATTTTTAATTATTATTTATTTAAATATTATTTATTAAAGAAATTAACGGTGTGACAAATAAATTCTTATTACTTTATGATACTATATTTTTGTTAGACTTCTACTTCACGCCGGCATTCTGTGAGATCGTGGATCGTATTTCCCCGGTCGAGCCGGCCCATTCATGCAACAACAAAAGCTAATGTGTGGTTCTACCACTGTTAAATCATATATATCTTCAAATTATTTGATCCGATTTTGGTTGACATAAGTCATTCCTATGTAATTGGTAAAAAGGTGCATATTTTAGGAATATTAAACTTTTTTTTAATTTCTCGAAGCATGAAAAGAAAAATTAATCCTGAAGAAAGCTAGTATCAAAATATTACTTCACCGGATTTTGTCCGCGATTACGTTTAAGTATGATATATAAACATCATTAATAGTAACAACCTAAATCCCTCACCAGATTTCCAAACAAGGAAAATCCAATAAGAAACATTTTCATATTTTCATTATATCAGTTTCTATATTTTAAATACCGACTAACTAATACCGATAAGCAATCTGTACTATCAATTTCAGTCTCATAGTCTCCTGGGATTCCTTAATTTACCAGACTAAAATTAGTCCCTTATTCGGGATCTTAATAAAAATCTAATAATAATTTTTTCTTTCATATATCAAGAAGATGAAGAAAAGTATTTTTCTACCAGCTGTAAAAAAAGAAGGTAACGACTATCCTTAAAGTTAATAATCAATCGCATGTAATTAAAATATAATTAATATAATAATAATAAATATCTTCACGCAAAACCCAATACAAGGGTAGACAGAGGTCTAGTCAAGACAGTTAAGTCCCTTCGATCCACCTTCTACCGAAGATATTTATCGAAGACATATATTTTCGGGAGTACATGACAGGTGGTGAGCCCGTCGCCGTCTCAATGTCCAAGCCAACGATAAATACATAAATAAGTTTTTGAAAAAAAAAAAACGCTTTGTTGCGAGCCTGCCATCTGGGGATCGAACTAGGGTATCTTGACTCGAAATTCCGACCACCCAACCACTCGGCTATCGTGATTGTTATGATCGTATGTAATTCTATTTCTTATTATTTTCACGAAACTTCCCACACTTGGATTATGTAGAAATGTAGATAATAAAGCCGTTTGAACCCACTTTTTACCAAAATGTAATTGGAACATCGTGATACTTAATTTTTTTAAATCTTGGTTATAAATAAAGTGTTTACTCACAGATGTACATACAGACAGTAAAATATTGGTGTTTACCGTCTTAAGAAACTGCATTACTTTTAAAAGTTACTTGGCAAGTTTTCCAAGGAAACAACAATTTTGTGGATTGCATTTTATTTTCAAATTGGTAACAATAAACACGGTTATCGCCACCCGTCAAGATGTCAAAAGCAACATATGAGCAGGGTTTATCGCATCTTCCTAGTATTTGTTGGCAACCTACTGCGGTCCATTACTCTATGGTCCCTTGACGAGGTTATAAAAATGTATTATTGTCTTATTTTTTTTTAATTTTTACTATAAATATAATAATATAAAAAATTAACATTAAAAAAGAAAAAAAAATTTTTGTATAGATAATACAACATATCTTTAAGAAAAATCTGATTTAAACAAGTCACGGTAGCCGAGTGGTTGGGTGGTCTATGCCCAAGTGGCAGGCTCGTACCAATAGGTTTTTCAAAAACTTATGTACGAATTATATCGTTGGCTTGGAAATTAAGACGGCGACGGGCTCACCACCTGTCACGTTGTTCCGAAAATATGTTCGGTGGAAGGTGGGTCGAAGGTACTTTATTGTCTAGACTTGACCTCTATATACCCCTGTACCGTAATTGAAAATTATGGATTTTGGTCCAAAAATCCCATAATTTCTAGGTTAGTTTCAGTGGAGAAGTTACCAAAGAATCCGATAAAATGAGGTGGAATTCTAATCTTATTATTAGAAGGATATGGAGACCTTGGATGAAGGCAACGCCGTTATAACCGACTTCAAAGCTATAAAGGCTAACCGCCGCGAAAGCTTAGATCTGTATCCCTATACAGATATTTTCGGAACAACGTGACAGGTGGTGAGCCCGTCGCCGCCTTTATGTCCAAGCCAACGATATAATTCGTACATAAGTTTTTGCGAAGCTCATTGGTACGAGCGTGTCACTTGGGGATCGAATTCGGGTCTCTCGACTCGAAATTCCGACCACCGAATCAGTCGGCTATCGTGACAAATACATATGTAGATATACGCATAAATGGACTAAATCACATCAAAATTACTCTGATCTCAAGGTAAGCAGTTTACGTACTTGTATTATGGATTCAGAAACAAAGAAGGTACCACAAACACCCGGACCAAAAATTTAGAAAAAGTGTATTTTGTATTGACCCGAACAAGAATCGAACCGGGAACCTCACGGTTGGCGATACCATGTAAATCTGGGTGTGCACCATTCGTCCACGGAAGTAGTTATATGACTAACCTACTCAATGTCAATATATCTATATGTATAAATAAAATCGTAGTGTCTGTTTGTAATTCCAAATTAACAGCTTTCCACTGATAAAATTTAAAATTTTTGCCTGTCTGCCTGTTCGTTCCGCTAATCTCTGAAACAGCTGATTAGATTTTAACGGAACTTCCACTGGCACCGTGGTTCTGATATAATAAGAAGTAATTAGGCTATCATTTTTGGAAAAATATTGTAAGAAGTAATTAGGCTATAAGTTTTAGAAAAATAATTAGAATTCCGCGTTAAGTGTTACCAGTTACCAGTAAGCATCGATGGCCAGATAGTGGACAATAGAAAGGTTTTCATTAGCAAAATGTTTAGACTGATGAGAAATAAAATGGTTGAAACGATAAAGGGTAATTATGGTGGCAACAACTTTGTCACTGATGCCCGTGACTTTTACTCTGTATTTTAAAGTACTGTCAATGACAAAACCAAGATTTTTACCGAGGCACTAAATAATTTTGGAATATTATTATGTAGAATAGAAGACAAAATATCAACATCAACCTTTGTTAATATTGTCTTGAGCGTACAATCAATATTGCTTAATATTTCACAGGATTGACAGTTACTCCATAACGTGATGTTATTTAGTTTTAATTATGCCTAAATTTGAATTCAGAGAATTTATTGCATGTACAGCTCATTAGTCATCAGCTTAAAGATGCTACGAGCAATTTCGAAAGTTATTAAGTTTATAAAAACTGAGAAAATAATAGATGAATGAATATCGCCCTATTTATAAACTAATTATAAGAGCAAGTAGAGTTTCAACACATGTTTCTCAATACATTCGCAATAACATGGGGCATTTTTATTGAATTTTTAAAGCATGTAAGTAATCCGTCCCATGTCAGTTGGTTTTTAAAATATCTGTACAATATGATATGCAATAGCATCTTGTTAGGCAGGGCTCTATGGTTATAAGTTAACATATTTTACGAAATATTAAAACGGTACATTGTTAGCGGTAACTCATTACTGCGGTTTCACGTTGTCAAATAAAACTTAAGGGCTTCATTAAACATTAACGGCAAATTTCTAGAAACCTGAAATTGTTATAAGTTGTCTGTAATACTAAGAATAATATAAAAAATATTAATATAAACTAATTTAGCCTTTAACTTTGCAGAAGATTACGTGGAAGATTTTGGAAGTTTTTGCATATTACCTATGGTTCATAAAAAAGTTAAAACTATTCGCAATAGCAAAATATTGAAATATATGGATATTGCCTAGCCCCCATACCCGTGCTACGGTATTGGGGCTAGGAAATAAAAAGTTAAGGAATTATTATCATTATAAATTCAAAAAGAAGTAATATTTATTTAATAACTAAGTAATTAATTACTAAATGATTAACTATAAAAAACAAAAACTGCTGATGTTATACTTAAATAAGCAGTGAGCTGGCCGCCGACATTTACATATTTGAATTTGGTTTTCCAAATTTTTACCACTTATACATTGTGACGTATGCTATGTATCAAAAAGATCTCCAAAGCCGTAGTCTAATTTTTTGCGAAAAAATAATGAAATGCCAGCGCATGTAAAATATGACATTTACAGGCAATTTTGTTTACTTTTGTTTGGACTACATCATATAATTTTCTAATTCTCTGTTGAAAAATATACTGTTCATATATCTAGCTGATAATGCAGCTTTCTATTGGTGAAAGAATGAAATTGGTTTATTAGTATAAATTGGTTTATTTTTTTTTATTTTTACTTTTGCAATATTTTTAATTAGATTATTGTAAAATAAAAAAAATATCTTCACGCAATTCCCAATACAGGGTAGACAAAGGTCTAGTCTAGACAATTAAGTCCCTTTGACCCATATTGTAAAATATTTCTTAAAATCGACATAGGGTGGTGTAAACATTAGAAGCCTTCATTCCACATAGTTATTATAAATACTAGACCAGTCTGGTACTGGTCTAGTGTTTATTATAACTCAACGTGCAATTGACATAAATAAAGATTTATAAGTCAAATGTACGCTGATTTTATTGGAATATTTATGAATATTTGACATATTTTGAATGAAGTATTTATAAATTTGTTCTTATAGGAAAATAGCCGATTTAGCTCATATGATTACTGGAGAACTTGGAAGTCATTGGTAGTATTTTGAAAAACTACTCTATGAAAAAGTTAAGTACGATGAGATATTAAATGACTAACATAATAAAAAGTTTAAGATTTTACAATAAAATTATTGGAATCCGTTTGTGCAAATAAAACGCGATATATATTTGTATACCATTGTTAAAGGAATGTATTCAAGCTATAGAAATTTAAACAATGGTAACCGTTATCATTACTCCTCGGCAAAGTTCATTTAAATTCCAGTCTCAAAAGAGAACTGTGTATAACATGAATTCATGTAATCTCTCGTCCAAATTATTTGCGCCGCTTAGCGAAAAAAAGTGTTTGTTATCTTGTTACGCAATGAGAAAAGTGTATCGTAAAATTTGTATTATGATATATCAGATAAATTGGAAAATTAATAAAATATATTAGCAAAATTAAACATAATTTCTTGTATTTACGCGAATACTACACATTTAAAATAAAACGATTTTCGGATTTTATCGCGAAATCTGAAATATGATCTGATAATCAGCTTTTTGCACATTTTGAGGAGCATCATGACTAATATAAATTTCAAGCTTTAGTGTATGAGTAATCGACTTTCCGATCACGTCTCATTGGTTGGAATATTCCAACCACCTGTGCTCGAACTCTATGTGGATTTAACGCTTCGGATCTTTCAATGAACTGAATTCTAAAATATTCCATGGCATGTTTTAGAGACATATTTCGCGATGAATATATTAAATTGTCTTTGTCATGAAAACTGTTTTTGATCTAAATATAACATTAAGTTTCCCGTGCATAGAAAAAAAATGTTTTCATCATCAAAAATGTTTTCTCATCGCAAAATTAACTTTTTTTTTAAAAAAAGCCTAACTTTTTTTACATAAGAAATTTTATTATTATTTGTTTCTTTTCATAGAGATTTACATTTTATTGAAAAATGTTTATGAATATTTCATGCTGAGGTGAATTCTTTTGATATGGCTGAAATATAGATAAAGAGGGTAAAAGGCTTTTTGAATAAATTATATATTTGTTATTAGTTAGTGAAATATATCATCTGAATGGACTTTTTTTTATTGATTTTAAAGCATATAAGTTATGCTTAACTTTTTGTTATTACATTAAAGACCGTAGCCATGGTATGGCATAGGTGGCGTGTTTGAATCCCACTTGTGTCAGTTAAAATTTTAAAAACTTTTTTCTTTTTAATTTACTTTTCTTTTAAATTTTAAATCTCTATTCGCTTTCTTTATTTATACAGGCATAAATAAAGAAAGGGAATAGAGATTTAAAATTTCTACTGATGCATGTAAGACACGGTGGCTCAGAGGTAAGATCGTTGTCACGGTTCGGCAAAGGTCGCGGCTTCGAATCCCGCTCGTGTCAAATAAAATGTAATAAAACGATTTTATCGATGATAATATGATGTATTATAAATAATTATGATCATCGTAACACCTAAAAATAAATATATAACTAAATATGTAGGGAATCTATATGCTACTTTTAATATGATTTAATATCAACTACGTCGTAATTAATATTTATTATACGTTTTTAAAATATAACATTTATTACATATTCAAAAGCACATATTGCACTTTTGTTCTATTAGTTTTAAGATTTATAGCTGGCTCTCAACGAAGTCAGCATATTTGTAGTAATATAACTAATGAGCAAACTTCGCATCCGCCAAGAATACGCAATTGGGCTGTTCAGGTGCTCCTGGAAATTGGCCTTCCTTTTTCACTATAAATGATTATTAAATCGTTTTAATAATTTACAATAAAAGACTTCAAAGTTAAAAATAATTTAATTTTCATGACTGTATTTAAATTTGACAAGTTTGCTGCTTTTACTCCGCCAATGCAGAGAGACTTTTTATGCGCCGTTCCAACGGCCTTCAATGGAAAAAGCAAGGTTACAATATTGTTCAAGATAGAACAAGGTAAGAAAATTCTTCTTTTTGTTCTTTAGTATTTTATTACTTAATTACAATAAGTACAGTTAGTATGCAGGCCCGTTGGAAGTTAAATCGTGTCTGTCTTTTGGAATGTTAATCATCGGACCAATCAGAGGCGAATGTGAGTAATATCCGTTAACAATAAATATTAGGGTTGCAATGAAAGTACTATCTGTATGGATTATCTTTGATTGTGCAGCAGCGTCTGAGGTGCGAGTGGTCTGGTACTGCGATCGCTAACTCCTGCACCCGTCATAAGTATTGTCACACAGTAAAAATTTTTCTTTTAGAATGCTGGCCACAAAAAGTTTATTGAATTAGAATTTCGAATTGTTCATGAAAATAAAACTACATACTTTTTAGAATTTTACTCATTTTTAAATATGGAGTGGACGCTTAAAAAAGACCATGTTGCAGTTATTGCGTTGCATCGTTGCGGTTACGCGCCAATTCAAGTTTTTGACATACTGAAAAATTTGAATATAACCAAAAGATTCGTTTATCGTCTAGTGTAGATGACAGGTCAAGAAGTGGTCGCCCTCAGTCTGTTAGGACTCCAGCAGTGATAAAAGCTGTGAAGGGGCGAATTCAAAGAAATCATAAACGCAGAAACTGTTGGCCCTTCAGATGGGGTTAAGCAGAACCACGGTGAAAAGGGTGTTAAATGAAGACTTAGGGCTTCGGGCATATCGAAGAAAAACAGGACATTGTTTGAATGCTCGTCTAATGCACCTGAGACTGAAGAGATGCCGCGCTTTGTTTAAGCGGCCCGTTGGAAGTTAAAAAATATCGGGAAATTATAATTTTTTTAAAATAATTTTTTTACCGTAGAAGAGAGCTGCAACAAACAAAATGATAAGGTGTACGCACACAGTAGTGAAGAAGCGAGCAACCGTATTCCGCGTGTCCAACGAGGTCATTTTCCATCCTCGCTCATGGTATGTTTGGGAGTTTCTTATTGGGGCTTAACAGAGGTACATTTTTGCGAGAAAGGTGTAAAAACGAATGCACTTGTGTATCAAAATACAGTCCTGACGAACCTTGTGGAACCTGTTTCTCATACCATGTTCAATAACAGGCACTGGGTATTCCAACAAGATTCGGCGCCAGCTCATAGAGCACACAAGACTGGCTGGCGGCGCGTGAAATCGACTTCATCGGGCACGAAGACTGGCCCTCCTCCAGTCCATGCAGTATGTATGTATGCATGTATGTATGTATAAATGAGAGTCCTATTATAAAAAAGCCACGATAGCTGTGTGGTTGGGTGCAGATTCAACCACGGCTCGGCACCACAAAAATTGTTGAAAGCAATTTTAACTGCTCAATTTATCATAAGCGCGGCGGTAAATTAAAACAAAGTGAGGCAATTAGACCGTCTTAAATGTAATACAAAAATATAAATATTTTCCGTATCCGTGAAATCCGTTACCATGTATTGGAGCAGGATAGTAGACGTAAACCTGCTCTAATTTCTCGCAAATGTTTTAAGAAAAAGGTTTTGCGCAATCGTGGACATTTACAATATGCTACATTGATTGACATACAGAATAAAAATATATTTTGTTTGACGACAATTCGATAAGTAAATAGTTTCACAGATGAAAATAACATAAATTCATTCCATTTTGGCATAGAAAGGTAATTTTTATAGTAAACGCGTCTGTGCTTTGAATATATGCACATTCATCAAAACGTACGTGACGTTCCCCGCAATATACTGTGAAATAACTTGCGGGCAACAGAAACGAGATTACTTCCAAGTTTTACAGCCTCAATTTACCAACCAGGAACTTTCATTTTACTAAATATTTTCTTGCTAAGACTTTGTCTGAATATTGCGTAGTATAATAATAAACACCTAAAGATTGATAAGTTAAAGTATAGTCACATGTTTTTTTTAATTATTACGAAAGTCACGATAGTCGAGTGGCTGGATGGTCGGAATTCGAGTCAAGAGACCTGAGTTCGATCCCCAGGTGGTACCAATACCCCAGGGTTCGTATCAATAGCTTATTTTTAAAACTTATGTACGATTTACATCGTTGGCTTGGGCTTAAAGATGGTGACAGGCTCACCACCTGCCACGTTGTCCTGAAAATATCTTCGGTGGAAGGTGGGTCGAAGGGATTTAATTGTCTAGACTAGACCTATGTCTAGCCCTCCATAGGGAATAGCGTAAAAATGTTTTTCTCTGGCTTCCCATATATTGAGAAATGTGTGATAATAGCATGGCGTGGAAACTAATTCAGAATTTCATTGCAATTACATGCTCGATATGATATAATATAAAGGTATACGATATGATATAAAGGTTTTGTTTGCATTTTTTAAAGACAATTTAAATTGAGAGATTTTTTTACAAAGAATAATTTCTATTTCCGCCAAACATTTTGTTTCAAAGTTAATTGAAATATAGTTTTTCATCGAATACTCTACAGTGTTAGAACATTTTGGTGCGGTGATATTTACACTTTTATAAATCACTGGAGGATTTTTATTTGTTTTAAAATTGACTTGTGATAAAAGCTCTTCTGAAATAATCGTGCACTGTTAAAAATCTAATTTCAAAAGGATCGACTATTTTGAAGGCTAGAGAGAGCAGCGGTTGCTTTGCTGTTATTTCAATAAAAATGTTTTATTTTATTTCAATAATATCGATTCCACATGCCTTATAAGATCGGGATGGATTAAAATATTTTACACATGTAAATTTACAAATATTTTACGTAATTAACTTATTGTAATGATGTCTGAGCTATTTAATAAACATTGATTTTTGAAAGCTTAATTAGTAACAACATACAGCAGTGCTTATTCACCCTCTTTGATTTTAAATCAAATGTAGTGACAGAAAAAAAACAAAGCCAGCAGTAATTATCGCCATTAATATCTGTTGTTTAAATTTCGACGGTAATATATAACTTACACAGAAACATCTGAATATAAAGTTGTTCTTTTGACAACTTTAAGCGAAAATATTTAAAATCTTTTAGGGTACTTAATTTATGGCAAAAGTTTCTCTGAGGAAGTTCTTGAATATGTTTTCTGTTTAACAAATTGAGAATCGCTTTAAAATAAGGAGAATATGCAAAATAAGATGTATGATATATTGGTTTAATTTTCAAGTCGATAGGTATTTTCTAGAAACAAAAGACTGTATATACTATTATCTTGAAATAGCTCCTGTTGGAATAGATAGGTTTATAAACCTTGCTGGCTATAGACTTGCTTGATGGAAATGAGTGTTAGTTGAGTTTTTATGGATTGAGAACTATGAAACTGTATCATATTAGTTACACACGCTTTTTAAAGTATATAAGTTTCGCTGAACTTTGTGTTATTAAATTTAAAAAAAATGTTTAATATTTCAACAGACACGGGTGGGATATTAACTAAGTAATTTGGTAAAATAACAGTGGATGGCGCTGATGCATAAATAAAGAAAGAGATTTAAAATTTCCACCGATGCGTGTAAGACACTGTTTTAACAGTGGTAGAGCCACGCATCAGCTTCTGTTGTTGCATGCATGGGTCGGCTCGACCGGGGGAGTATTACGACCTCACAGAACACCGGCGTGACGTAGAAGTCTAACAAACTTCTGCGTTTCGTCTGGTGAGTGCAGGTAACCGGAGGCCCACACACCCCCCTCCCCCAATTAAGGGAGTGGGGGCACTCTAAGGCTGGCAACGCATCTGCTATGCCTCTGGGATTACAGGTGTTCATGGGCAGCGGTAATCACTTACCATCACGTGAACCACCTGCTCGTTTGCCTCCCTTTTCTATAAAAAGACACGGCAGCTCAAATTTAAGAGCATTGCCACGGTTCGAATCCCGCTCGTGTCAGTTGAAATTAAAAAAAAATTCTCTTTAGTTTAATAATACGAAAGTTGTAAATATTCTCACCGTTTTCATATTTTAAATTTGGAAAGGATTTGGAAACAAAGGAATAAAATATGTAATCCTATCCTACGTAAATTTGTTACGAAAATTCTTATATATTTTAAGAATTGTTAGAATGGTTACCACTATCTTGTGTATACGAAAAGGTACACGTTTGATGGGACATTAACGCTCGACAGTAATCTTATTTGTTTGTCAACCAAATTATTGTGCAAAGTATTATAGAGAATATTAAACAAATGGCCAGTTAAATATGTTTTGAAATATTGTATTAAATGTTTAAAAAAATTAAAGAAAAGAAATGGTTGCAGAAGAAAGATTCAATTATAGCGATTTTTTATTTCTTCATTATGGGGTGTTATAGATATATTTGTTAGGTTGTAGTTTTGCATGAAGTCACGATAGTCGAGTGGTTGGGTGGTCGGAATTTCGAATCAAGAGACCTGAGTTCGATCTCCAGGTGGCAGGACCGCACCAATGGGATGGCGACGGGCTTACCACCAGTCACGTTGTCCCGAAAATATCTTCGGTGGAAGGTGAGCCGAAGGGACTTAATTGTCTAGGCTAGACCTCTGTCTACCACTGTATTGGGAATCGCGTAAAGATATGTATTTATTTATTTACGTTATGCACCTAAGAAGTCCCTGCTATGCTAGTACTTCAATAACAATCTTTCCATATATAAAATTCGGCTTCGTTGCTGAACCTACATGATCGCTCTGGCGTAATAGGCGCGAAAAACGCACTGTGGTGAAATGCCAAGCATCTAGATGATGTTCATGGAATTTTTGATAATGCCGTAAGATACGATGGTAAAATTCAGCGGCAACTCCTCCTAGCGCAACTCCTCGGAGCACTCCCCGTACACATTACATTTACATTTTGTACAAAATGCAAAGAGATGCAAAATCAGGGGATCTTGCCGATCAGATAGAACAAGGTCGACGACGATTCGAGCCGCTATTCGTTGGATACGGTCAAATGGAAGTAGCTGACAATGGGGTTCCCCGTCCGACGCCAAGGAATCCGATACTGGCTGAGGCAACTAGGGGACTACTCTCGAAATGAGGTGACACGACGAAGGATTTTTAGGGGTTAACACGCCAACTTGTGTTTTTTAGGGTTGAACTGTGTAGAAGAAACAGGGTGGTGATGGCATACAGCCTTGTGGGATACCCGCGTTCACATACTTGGAGTCCGAGCATGCACTGTCAACTACTACCTCGATGCTCCGGTCTGTGAGAGAACTAGAGACCCATTTGCAAAATTTCTCGGGAAGCTCATATGATGAAAGTTTCTAGAGAAACGCTTTGTGCCAAATTCAATTAAAGGTTTTGCTAAGCCAAACTAACTGCCAGAGCCTCCCCCTTGGTCTCTACTGCCTCCGCCCATCGATGATTGAGATACACAAGAAGATCACGAGCAAAGTATCTCAAGAGCTGGCAGTTTATAATGGACTCAATTATTTTGGAGAACAAGGAATTGATGCCGTTCGATGTGAATTTTTAAATTCAAATAAAAAAAAAATCGTCTTTCAGTAAAACGTATAGTTGAAATACCTACTAGAAATCCTAATGCTCATGAAATATTCGACTTTGATATTGATATCGGATCTTCTTTAACTTCAAGTGTTTGACAAACATCTAATACAGATTTGAAGAGTTTCGTGGAAGTAAAACACTTCGAGAAACACCAACTGTTGTCTCAATACTTGTTCCGGCAGCCTATCTCGTCGCGACTTCTTGCATGATTTCATCCGAAGGGCTTATATTTCCATAAGTATTCCTTTGGTGTTAGAGCCTTGAGGAATATTTAGGGATGACGGTAAGAGAACCAACGGCTTGACATTAGTCCCTTGGGAAAGGAGTAAAGCTCTTGTGGAGACAATACTTGCGTCGAAACATTAGCGGCCTCTCACATCGAGGGTACTTCAATAAGGGCCGGGGCAATATCAAGAGCAGTAGAATCGTGTAAGTGGTGTAAAAATAAGTCTTTGAAAGAAGAATATATATTTTTTCCATTTGCCGTAGAGATGATCCACCCGTACAGTCCCCGCGCGATGCACTTTTTAAAGAAATTGTATCTAAATAATAAAATAAATAAATATCTTCACGCAATTCCCAATACAGGGGTAGATAGAGGTCAAGTCTAGACAATTAAGTCCCTTTGACCCACCTTCCACCGAAGATATTTTCGGGACAACGTGACAGGTGGTGAGCCCGTCACCGCCTTTATGTCCAAGCCAACGATGAAATTCGTACATAAGTTTTTGAAAAACTCATTGGTACTGCCACCTGGGGATCGAACTCGGGTCTCTCGACTCGAAATTCCGACCACCCAACAACTCGGCTATCGTGACTTATTGTTTATTTTAGTTAATATCTATTGTAAATATTAACATAATTTTGTTTTAAATAAAATATAAAAAAACTATGTCAAAATTATATAATTTCCAATTCCAATAATAAATTTTGGGTTGTGCTGAAAATAAGCAAATCATTTTAGCCTCTTTATGGCTATATTTTTCTTTACCATCTTAAGTGCAAGTGTATGATTATTTAGAAAATTTCGTTCGATGAATTTGTATTTCGGCGATTATTAATTTTTTATAACATTTAATTCGTTACTTACGTAGTCGTTACGTACTAGAAAAATTGAAGATAGCTTCAATTTTTCTAGTTTCTTTTCTAAAGCAGTTTAAAAAAGTATTGGTATCGAGTTTACTCTCATATTTTTAATCTTGATACTTGTCTCTACCACGTTAAAATTTATTATAATAGCAAATTTATTATTATATAATTATAGAGGCTATTGTGAAAAATTCTATCATGAAAATAAGTAAATGATTTTTAGCCTCTTTATTTTTCTTTACCATCTTAAGTGCAAGGGTATGATTTAGTGTATGTTTAAACTTTGAAACAAAATTAATCCTAATTCAGGTTTATTTTAATCTGAAGTAACTGCAACATTAAAACAACAATTGTATTTAAATTTTTATACACATGTGCATTCATTTGTCATATTATTAGGGTTACGCCTACACTAATAAAATTTGTAATAAAAGTCAATTGTACACCTTATTAATTTTTTTCTCCTTCTTGCGAGTATATCATAAATAGCAATACTATGGCCTTACATAACATGTAATAGGGCATACGTGGCCATTTTGCTTCGACAAAATAGCGCTATAAATTTCAGGTAATCGTGGAAACATGACAACAATCCGTTTTATATCTTAAGATATTCTTTGGACATTTTTGCTTCAAATTCATCAAAATTTTATTGTAAATTAATTATTTTCTTAGATGATTCATTCATAAAAATATGAGTAATTAAAATAGCTATTTGGATGTAATATGCAGTAGAAAATTATTTTATTTGGAAACTAACAAAGCATTTAGACATGATGCGAAATTTGCCAATCCCAACCGGAACAGTGATTATTATTATACTAATAAATTAGAGTCAGCTGTTCTGTTTATTTCATAGTTTGTAATTGCAAAACCTGAAAATATTAATATAAGCTCATAGACAAATCACAGACAATCTGCGTCGTAAGATTTGTTGATAGGAGGTTACTTCAACTGGGAAAAAACTTTAGGAAAGTTAGCATTCGAGAAAAGAGTTAGAGAAAAGAGAGACGTGATTCTATTTTAAGAGACTTCGTCGATATGATGTTTGTAGAAGATGAAGCTTCCAGAGATTATTACATATTAATATTATTATTTATACAATAATAAAGTAATGATCTAAATTACTACTCTGTGTTTGTTTGATCAACTATTGTTTGTGGTTTTTTAAATGTGGATTAATGTGTGAGCTTAGATATCTATTCCTTAATCTCAGACATACTTTACTGTAACAAAATAACTTAAAGAATTGAACCAAAGCTATATATTTTATTATCTAACTATAACGAGGCCAAAAGGAAGTGTTGATTTCTAAGTTCTATGGAGAAGTCTTTGTAAGAATGTATGTCTGTATTTACGTATGTTCACCCATGCGGCTAGTCTGGGAATGGCGTGAAGATATTTATTTATTTATTTTACACTTATTTGGTACGAATACGGTACGGTACGATACCAGCTTACTAATTACCAGCTTACACCTGCAAGAACTAAAACCGCACGCGTATCACTTATGCAGTACCAGCTTGATACGCTTCACTTACCAAGCTCAGTAGAATAAATTGTGGGTTCAGCAAAATATATCACTGACAGTAATCGTAGGGACTGATCAATAGGTCAGAAACTACGTCATCGCCAGGGATCTCAGAATTAAAAGTATCGAGGAGTTTGTGGTCTATTTGGCGCGGCGGATTTACGATCGCGTTGATAACGAATCACACGAGAACCTGTGCGATCTAGCGTCCCTATCGGACCTCCTGCTGCAACACACATGACCACCAAAGCATCGATCTCTCCCACGGGAATTATTACTATCATCACCCGACCTGGTTAAGGAGGAGGACGGCGAAGAATGAAAGACCCAAAGTAAGGGGTTATAACGAATATTTTATTCGTAAATTACACCGCCAAAAGCGGTACCAAGGACCGGCGGAGCAGCAGCCCCTTAAGAAGTCGTCCTGGTGAAGAGGTTAGCCTTGAGGCTCGTTAGCAGCATCTGGCAGATGCAATTCCATGCCGTGGAACTTATATCACACATGTTACTCAATTTTTAAAATGATCGTAAACTCAGGCGTTACTTTGCGGAACTTAATTATTATGTAGATGTTATCATAAAATTATATTGTTCGATTCTGCATGCAATAATATTTAGGTATTGCACCTAGTCTGAAGAGAAGAAGAGCACCACCGTCCTTCCAACAGATATGTGCTTAGTCTTCCAGATACACTTCCACGATTACTGGCACTACACAAACTAGGTAACATACCCGTACACACCATCGATAATTATGCTGGCGAAACAGGTGTCGCCTCACAACAAGGCATTCTCAAGCGTGTTACAATGGGTGACTCTATCCATAAATTTATTTTTGCATGCGGAATCGTACAATATAATTTAATAATAACATCTTTATAGTCGTCTCTTTATATATCGAATTATAGTTAAAAATTGAATATTTAAAAACAGTTTAGAAACTGAAACCACAAGAAGGTTAGAAATAAGAATCACTATCATAGTTTTCATTAGTAAGATAATCGAAGATCAAATAATTAAAATTTTCTATCCGTTTACCATTATTAAATGTTTACCATTATCAAAGACTAAACAGCAGAATGATGAATTCTTCGCGGAATTTTCTGCCACGCAGTTGCACTTTATGGAATGTGCTGCTGGCAGCGGTTTTTCTGGACCGATACGACCTTCAAGGAAAGAGCCTATGATAAGTTGCAGGCCTTTCCCAGGCCCGCGACGCATCTGCTATTCTTCCGGTATTGCAGGTGTTCATGGGCGGCGCTAATCACTTACCATCACGTGAGCCACCTGCTCGTTTGCCTCCTTATTCTATAAAAAAAAACATAATAATCATAAAGAAAGAGGCATAAATTTTTTTTTTTTAAATAAGAAATATACAAAAGGAAAGCGAAAAAACTAATTTTTTACCCTATATAATTATAATTTCTAACATCTAAAAAGTTACTTCTAATATATATTATATTGGTAATGACTAGTGTTGACGTATTATTTATTCTAAATACTTAAAAAAACATTTTTAAATTTCACAACAAATTTGTGGTCACATCTGAGATGTAATGTTAATTTTTTTCTTCAAAGTACTTAATGTTTTTTTAGATCACGTATTGGTGGGAGAAGATCGTTCCTGCAGCGAAAAGCTGAAGGATCCTCTAGGAGCCATAGTTTTATGCTTTAGAGTTACAAAGACGTGATCACACATTCACGCGTTCATTAAGGATTTCTTCCTTAATGAACGCGTGAATATATCTTATTTATATCTTCTTAATTGTTGCGATTATACGTATTTAAATATGTGAAATCTAATACAATAAAAAGAGATATCGATGCAAGCAATCAAGTTAATAAATATTTAGTATATATTTATTAATCTTTATTATAAAGCAATAGGCTCTCAAACTCAAACACTGTGGTAATTTTGGCAAATTCTCCTTTAAGCTGAGCCCTATCACCTGTACGGACTTGTATAGGCCGGTACAAATAATAACTAATAATCATACATACATGCATAATTATTTATATAAAATGGAATATCAACATCGATTTTAGATAAAAACCTAAAACTATTTTTCTTTTCATTTTTCAAGTATGTATATACCGCGACAGGAGTCTGAGATTCAATCCTCTTACACCCTCCATTAAGCTTTTTGAACTCGCAAAGCTCCTTTTAAGTAACATGACTTTTAACTTTGTAGCTTACATGTTTGCCTGTTTACGGTGAGATGTGATTTAAATTTTCAGACAAATATTTTACGAGAGCAAAATTTTATCTTATTTATCTCGTTAGACTTTCTTAGTTTTAAATTAAATGAATTTAGAGATCAGTGGTTTATTTTGAAGGAAATTACCTATAGTTACAATTTATGACCAATATTTTCAACATTTTTTTTAAGGATTGACATCTAAAGGATTTCGAACGTTTAAATAAAGCTTAAACTCACAAATAACTGAACTCGAATAAATTTTTAACATTCTAACGTTTTCTTTTGGAACAAAACCGGGAAATCTATTAATTAATTGTTTGATTCAATTCGCTTTTTATGCATAGGGTAAAACAAACATGCGGCCGAACAAAGGGGCTGCAGAAATGTTAAGCAAGGAAATGAGGGGCCAAAAATATTAAAATGAAATACAGAGGGAAAAAATACCACCGAGTCCAATATACATAGCCCAGGGGACTCATCATTTAACGAACAACAAGAAAAAGTAGTAGAGAAGGAAAAAGAGATACGCGATCTAAATCTACCTACAATGTTTTCAAGCGTCAAAGATGCTTCGTAGCAATGACTAAAATACAGTATAGCGATGTTAGTATGTTGTGATCTTTTTCTACCTACAATTACATTTTTAATTTAAGTCACGATAGCCGAGTTGTTGGGTGGTCGGAATTTCGAGTCGAAAGACCCGAGTTAGATCCCCAGGTGGCAGTACCAATGAGTTTTTCAAAAACTTATGTACGAATTTCATCGTTGGCTTGGACATAAAGGCGGCGACGCGGTCACCACCTGTCACGTTGT